>JASAMX010022183.1:0-20477 GCA_030248175.1 Microlaimidae sp. YZB2_3
TATTGCTAATTAACTACTTTTCAAAAAGAAAGTAGGTAGTTAGGTAGTTAGCCAAAATCATGTAGTTAAGTAGTTAACTACTTAAGAAGTTACTTTATACACCAAAACCTGCCAGAACACATAATTGCAATACATCGTGAAAAACTAAAAAAAACACAAAACAATGAATATTAACCTATATATTTTTGATATAAAACTTTAAAAATGAATTAAATCAGCTAAAAATTAGCTGAAAAAATCGATAAACTTTATATTTGTAAACAATACAAAAACGACTTAAAGTGCGGTGCGGAGTCAAACTTTTGATTTTGATTTTGAAAAAACAAGCGAAAAAGGGAGATCTTTCATTCATTGAAGATCAATTTTTTTCCCAAAGGCAGCTAACCGGCTAAAAGTGATTATTAGCTCCTCCCACAATTCCCACGGATAAACATATATATACAAATAAATGAATACTATATGACATTTTGAGGGTCCTTAAAATCCTGACGTGGCCGTTTTCGGGAGCTCATAACTCCTGAACCAGAAGAGATTTTGTTAAAAAAATTTTTGTGGGCTATTGACACTTCTATAATTTTGAAAACCTCAAATTTTCAAAAAAAAATTATCAAAGTCGGAAGACAAAAAGTTTCACTGCAACTTTAAGGTAGGAAACCTAGAAACATTTATCACGATATTTTACTAAAAGTAGATATCAACTTAGACACAATTTGATTTTTTTTCTTGACAAGTATAGAATTATCAAACCCCTTAATTATGGTGTTATTTGAAACTACTGATATTTTTAACGTCAAAAAAAAATTATTTTTTCTATTTAATTTATAGTTTTGTATTTAAAATTATGTCGGTATTTTTAAGTACCTACACAATATAAGTATTTGTGTATTTATGTCATATATGTTTGTAATGTAAAATGTTTGATTATGTTCTAAGTTTATTGTAAATTGTTAATCATTATTCTAGAGGAATTGAGTTTTTTATTAATTAAATTTTATTATGTAGTCAGTGCAAAACTTAATTCATACTCCTTGTCTAATCTCTTTTTTACTTTATGAGCGCGGCTAGTAGTGCAGAAACTTTTTTGTTCCTTTTTAAGTTAATAAATTAATTAATAATTGATATTAATGTTCTAAGCGTTAATTGGCTAACAGCTTTTCCCACAGCGATGAATAAGGATAGGCCCAGGCGCTGACCCCGCTTGAGAATGTCACGAAAACTTTGCCAACAGATGAAAATATTGCTTTATTTAAATGGTTTACGACTTCTTTATATTTTGCTGTCAAATTTAAACAATACGCATTTTATTACAAGTTTCATAAAAATTAATTTTGAAAAAAAAGTGTCTAAATCAAACTGAACTGAAAGTTTTAATAGATAAGTTACATTCGCAATTTTATAGCACCATAAAGTGTTAGCACGTCATGTATGTGGGAATGGCTGTGGGAAAAGCTGTTTTAGCCAATTAACGCTTGAGAAAACATTAATCTCGAATTATTAATTAAATTTATTAACTTAAAAAATAAACAAAAAACTCTGCACTGTAGCCGCACTCATAAAGCGCGATTAAACAAGGATTAGACAAGGATTGTGGATTAAGTTTTGCACTGACTCACATAATAAAATTTAAATTGATAAAAAACTCAATTCCTCTAAATAATGATTAACAATTTACAATAAACTTAGAACATAATCAAACATTACATTACAAACATATATGACGTGATCACGAATACTATATTGCATTTGTAGGGTCCTTAAAATACCGACGTGATTTTAAATACAAAACTATAAATTAAATAGAAAAAATAATTTTTTTGACGTTAAAATTATTGTCGGGTGAGATTTTGATAACACCATAATTAAGGATTTTGATCGCATTATACTTTTGTCAGAAAAAATCAATATCTAAGTTGATATCTACTTTTAGTAAAAATCGTGATAACTCTGAGGTTCTGCCTTAAAGGTGCAGAGTTAAACTTTTTGTCTTCGACTTTGATAATTTTTTTTTGAAAATTAAGATTTTCAAAAAAAATTATCAAAGTCGATGACCTCAATAGCCCACAAAAATTTTTTTAACAAAATATCTTCCGTGGTTCAGGAGTTATGACTCCCAAAAAATGGCCACGTCAGGATTTTAAGGACCCTCAAAATGTCATATAGTATTCGTTATTTCGTTATATATATGTTTTGATCCGTGGGAATGGTTGTGGGAGGAGCTAATAAAATCACTTTTAGCCCGTTAGTGCTTGGGAAAAAAATTGATCTTCAATGAATGAAGGATCTCCTTTTTTCGCTTGTTTTAAAATCAAAATCAAAAGTTTGACTCCGCACCGCACCTTTAAGTCGTTTTTGTATTGTTTATAAATATAAAGTTTTACAATTTTTTCAGCTAATTTTAGCTGATTTAATTCATTTTTTAAAGTTTTATATGCAAAAATATATAGGTTAATATTCATTGTTTTGTGTTTTTTTTAGTTTTTCGCGATGTATTGCAATTATGTGTTCTGGCAGGTTTGTAGTGTTGTGATAACTACTTAAGTAGTTAACTACTTAACTACCATGATTTTGGCTAACTACCTAACTACCTACTTTCTTTTTGAAAAGTAATTAACTACTTTTCAAAAAGAAAACTTAACTACCTACTTAACTTACTTACCTACCTACTTAACTACCTACTTTCAAAAATAAAGTAGTTAATACAACCAAAAATATATAATACTATATAATATATTAAGGAAAAATATGTCACTCAGTCTCAGAAGCGAAACGATTTGGTGCCATTTTTTGAGCACTGCCATTAATTGTTGTGCGCATAAAATGGCAAAACAACTGCTCTTATTGGCATGTGCGTGTAAATGGGCACCGCCCAAATGTAGCATGTTTTTGCGCATATCTTGCATGCTAACTTAACGCACTCATTTTGAAGCACATGCATTTTTTAGCAATTCTATGCGCATATATGCGCATATACTGCACATAAAATGGCACAACTGCGGGAAACCAAAAAAAAATAAACCCACTAAAAAACCACTACTTAGTTTGCACACTGTACACAAAATACAAACTTTTAGTACAGACATACAAAAATAAAATCCAATGCAATACATAAATAGATCTTTTTGTGTATTGCATTGGATTTTATTTTTGTATGTCTATACTAAAAGTTTGTATTTTGTGTAAAGTGTGCAAACTAAGTACTGGTTTCTTAGTGGGTTTTTTTTTTTTTTGTTTCCCGCGGTTGTGCCATTTTATGTGCAGTATATGCGCATATATGCGCATAAGATTGCTAACAAAGTGCAGTGTGCTTCAAAATGCAGTGCGTTGGAGTTAGCATGCTAGGATATGCGCAAAAACACTGCTACATTTTGAGCAGTGCCCATTTACACGACACATGCCTCAATAAGAGCAGTTGTTTTGCCATTTTATGCGCACAACAATTAATGGCAGTGCTCAAAAAATGGCACCAAATTGTATCGCTTCTGAGACTGAGTGACATATTTTTCCTTAATATAATATATAGTATTATATATTTTTGATACAACTAGTTAACAAAGTAGTTAAAAAGTGGCCAGAAAGTAGTTAGCAAAGTAGGCAGAAAGTAGTTAGTGAAGTAAGCAGTAGGTATTTGGTGTTTTTACACAAACAATATTTGCGGGGCGATATTACGTAAAACTCACAGGTGTTTGAAACAAAATGTGACAACGTGTACAGTAATCTACAGTAATTTGCACCTGCTGCGAGTCTTCAATAAAAATCGATATTTCGCCACTCAACAGTGATATTATACACAAAATGCTTTATAGTTTATGAACCTAATTAAAATCGTTAAAGTTTTCAGATATATATGCGAACTCTAACCAATCAGTACTGTCATACAATAAAGTGGGTTAAAAATACAATACTTTTTTACATAAGTTTGCAAAATAAGTCAGCAAAACATATTAACTTAACAATAAATTATTTTTTCTTGTAAACAACTTCTTGAAAATAAACTATGATACATGTTATATCTGTCCAGCCGTTATGTAAATAGTGCTAAACATAAAGAATTGGCAAAAACCAATAAAATAAGGAAATCGTTAATTATTGTTAAAGTTAAATTATTGTTAAAATTATTGTTAGAGGTATCACTAAGTGTTTTTTATATTAAAATTTTAGTCTTTCATTCCTACTAAGGCAAGTATATGTTTAGTTAAAGGATTAACTACTTAACTACCTACTTAACTACTTACTACTTAACTACCTAGTTCAGAAATTTCAAGTAGTTAACTACCTACTTACTACTTGTAATTTCATTTAACTACTTAACTATCTACTTATAATTTTTAGAGTAGTTAACTACCTACTTAACTAGCTACTTTGATTTTTGATTAACTATCACAACACTACAGGTTTGTTACCTGTTTTTGTTAATTACAGTCTGTACTGTTAAATGCGAATATTTGAAATGTACTTAACGTATTAGTTGTGTCTTTTTTGTTTTTGACAAATAAACTTATTTCATTTTATTTTAATATTTACTTTTGCAAGCAAAACAGAGTTGGAATTTTGTAATCATCCTCAATATCAAAAGAATCCCATTGCAATCCATTTGGCGTGCCGATAAAATTCTGGGCCAACACAATCTAAAGCTATAAAAAGTACTTTTACAAAAACTACATCTTATTAATATTTTTCTGAAAAGTTTTGAGTCCTAGCTCCAGAGAAGAGTCCTTAGAAACTCAGTCCTCTATTCATAAAAAAAAAGATATTATTATAATTTTTCAAAAATTTTTCTGCAATCATCAAAAACCGCAACACAAAAAAAACACCAAAACACAATCCAAAACCACCACCAGAGAAACTCCTAAAACCCGACCACAATATAAAATTAAAAAGAGATGCTATTTATTATAATTTTTCAAAATTTTTTTCAAGTGTAGCGTGGGGCCCCGCCGCATTTCTCATTTTAGTGTCGTAGTCGTATTTTAATCGACAGGTAAAATGATTCGAGTGTTGTTATGTGTAAAATGTCGAATATTAGTCGATTATTGAGAATATTAACATGTATCGTGTAAAAATGAGTCAAAATCGGGTAAGTTTGTATAAAAATGTGTTCGGTATTAAATAGTGTGGACGGTCCGCGTTTGGCTTACATGGCCAATCCACACTTTTTGTAGCCCATGACTAAAAGTGCTGAGTTGGGCTCTGTGGTGCTGTGTGGAGGGGGAGGTGTTTAAAATTGGCGGTTAATTGCGTGTGTTTTGTTAATTGGTGAATCGGCCTAAAAACCAATAACCGGAAGAGAGAATATGTGTTAATTGGACGGGAAGCTGGGTTAATTAAGTCCAATTGGTCGTAGTTCTTGGGCTTCGGTCCTTGGCGGTATTGTGTTTTAAAGTTAGCAACTTGCATGGCGGTGGTATAAAGAATTGGTGTTGGGTTTTGTTTTCTGCACGGTTCGTATCTTGTTTTTCTTGCAAGGTTTATAATAAATTCGTGCGTGGTTTTATGCAAGTTAAAAGTGGCTAGTCGCTGAAATCATCTTAAAAGAGTATTAATCATCGAATATCGCTGCTCTAACTTTAAGTAAGCCAATGGCGTACCGTCACGATCGTTTAACTATATTTTTGGGTGTAAATGAATCTGGTATAGTGGACCATTGGATAGAACTCGTATTCTCTACGACGAGCTTTTGGTTTATAACCATGTATTTATGGAGTGACGAGCTCCATTTGGAATTTTACCCCCATCCCGCCCTTACTAAATCTAAAACCGTAAGAATTTGTCAGAAGTGTCAACGCCCCGTCTCCTTACGACGAGAGGTTTATTGGGTATCACCCCGAATTCACCACCTTTTGTAATAAAAGTAAATTAAAATTTAATAAACACGCAGGTTTTGCAATAATGGTCGGAAACCATTTTAAAACGTCATATTCTGAAAGTGGTAGTGGACCATTGATCTCACGAACCTGTAGTCTCCGCCTTCGGGCTTGTGTAATGTAACTGTGTTTCTGAAAAATATAAGCTTTGTAATTGCATATTTTTGTAGTAATCTTGTGTAACTTTTGTGTGTATTTTTAATTAGCAAAATGTGTATAAATTGTTGTCTTTGTTATGTGTTGTATTGGTGCTGTCGCAGGTTTTTCGGGTGAAGGGCTGTCGGTAAGCTTTCCATAGACCCTGTCCGTAACCTTAGTTTTGTGTCCTTAACTCTGTTTTTGTTTTGCTCTTTTGTAAGGTAATCTTTCAAGTTCCTTTTCCGGCAAGCTTACCCCCCCAAATATTCCCTTAAAGCTTGGGCCTGCCCAGTTTTTTGTAATCGTTGCTCATCTGGTCAAGCCTTAAAAATTATAGTCTCTTGGTGCTAAAAATGCTGAAACTGTAAACTGTTTTCAACCGTAAAATGTCAAAGTGGGTGTTTTTCCATAAATAAAATGTGTTCTAAAAACTTTTGTGGTTGTCTCATTGTTGTTCCAGGAGGGGTAACCATCCCTCTGCGGTATTTCAGTAAAAGTTCGGATGGGTTTTCATGTATGTGTTTTAAAACAAAGTAAGTTCAAGGTTTATTTCTGTCAACAGGGTACAAATAACATAGCACAATATAACAAAAACAAATGCATATCAAATCGAAATCACTAAGGAGGGGTCTTTTGTTAGCCGCCCGCGGGCGGCTGAACCCAGTCCCATCGCGAACCTAAAACCCTCCCTAAAAGTAATCTATTTTAATAAACACTGCGAAGCAGGCGGAAAACGTGCCTAACGTTCTACCGATCGCTATACCTGGCTAAATTGTACCGGCGGAAATATATAAAGTAAAATCGGTCATATTAAAGTAAAATTTCTTCAGTACGCAGGATAAAAAAAGGGAGTATTAAAATCCGCCCAACAAGTGTAGCAGGCAGTTCCGTCCACAGCGGGCGTTTTTTGCTACACAAGACTTGCTTACTTAAAACAATAAAAATAGTTTAAAAATGTAGATAGACTAACTTTTAATGTATTTCAAGTTAAAAAAAGTTAAAAATCACTCATTTAAGCGGTAAAGCTTTGGAGCTCCGGAGCTCTGTCCGCTTTAAATGGCCAGGGCTCCAGAGCATGATATTGGAGGGCAGGAACATCACTAGTTAATATAATTTTGATCTTTAGACCGACATCTATTTTAATACAATAAACAACTCAAGCATATTCATTTATGGAATTTCGATTATTTGGATTGTGCGGTTATGACGTTTTTTACGAAATAGAACAAATTCAAGATTTCTTTAATTTCCACTTTTTTCCAAAAATATACAAAAAATGTCAACTTTAGCTTCTAAATAGTTATTTGATAAATGACTGTTAAAATAAGGTATTTAATTTTTAATATTCAATCAGTTTTGCTCAAAATTTTATAATGTGTTGATGTTAAATAGTCGATTCAATACTTAAATTACAAGATCAGCAAGGTTTGGTTTGTCTATAATGACAAATTGATACACAAATAGCAATAATATCAAAAAAAGTTGTTGAAATTATATCTGTTTGACCTAGTAAATTTGTATGGGAGCATGCGAAGTCTAACTAAAATTCTGCGGATATGACGTGTTTTTTTATACAAATTAAAACGCAGTGTTTTTCAATTCTTGCTGTTTAAAAAACAGATAGAAATAGGCAACTTTAGCCCTTAAAATGCTTGTATTCAAAGAGCCAAAATAACACATTAAACTATTGTGATAATATTCTAAACCACTTCTGCATTCAATGAAGCTTCAACTCTTTTTTTTAAGTAAAAATTCCTGAGGTTTAATAAAATTAGGTCTGTTTTTGATATTAACGAAAAAAATTCTCAAAAAAAAAATAAGAACACATTTTGCCAGAGTGGGATAATAAATCTTAAAAGTTAAATGTTTTCTGTTGCTAATTGTTGATATTGTCATTACTATATATTACCAATAATGTCAGTAAATGGAAAACCAGCGTATCTTTTCTTTTTTTTTGAAAAATCAACATAAATATTTTTATGCTGAACAACGATTTTTTTCAAAAGTTGGGATGGACCTTCCTCCCCAACTACATAAAGAATTGACCTAAATGAGATATCATTGGAAAGCTTACAGTTTAAAGAGTGTCGTAAGGGAGTTAAAATTAAAAAAAAATAATATGGACATTTGTATGCTGGACAAACCATTTTTACCAAAAAGATGGAGGGGATCATTCTTGTTAACTACTAAACGAAGTGAGTTAAATGAGAAATCATTTCAAAGCCTACAATTCAGGAATATCACAAAAGGACTGAATTTCGAAAAATTAGCAATTGAATCTGAGAAATACAGATATAATTATTTGTCAACCGTATGGCTGACACGGGCCGCTTGTTTTACAAAAATTCCTTAGGTGTTAAACATATAGTAGAATTATTAAAATTGTAGATAATGGCAACAAAGAGTTTATTAAATGCAGCAAATTATCATTATAGCCTATTTTGACGCTTTAAACTAGTATCAACTATATACAAGACCAGAGCAAAGCGCGACTCCTCAGCGAGGTTCTTTCCTCTAGTCCTTTACAACATAGTGCATTCAGTATGGTTAGTTAGATAAGTGTGTTGTGCATACTATTAGTTATTGCTTATTTAAATTTAAAAAATGACAATTTTTCGCTTATCAAAGATTGCTATGAGTATGATTCTTTCAATTGCCATTGCATTAGCCTATAGAAAAACTGCAACAGTGTTGTGTAATTACTTCACCGTGTAAACAAACCATTATTATAATATATGGTATAATTTTTTTATTCATTGCAAAGCGACAAAAACCAGATGCAAATTTTCTATATGGTTCACACTACATATGTCCTGCTTATATACCATCCTGTTCCTTTTTTTGAGTTGGATTTTAAAAAATAACCTAATCAACTGAAGTTTTAGCTGCGCAATGACATGATTATCATTCTATTTCCGAGATATACTATTTAAACAATTTTAATTTTATTAATAGAACACTTATTTTTTACACTATATATAAAAAAACTTTTTTTATTGCTTATTTACGGTTGACACGGTATATGTTTATCTTTATCGACAAAGCATGTTATTTATTTTACTGCTAAAGGTTTATAAATCAGACTTAATTATATAAATTTTATGTATCGAATCAAAAAACAAATAAATAAGGAATAAAATTAAAAATAATTGTAAGAAAACGCAAAAAGCCAGATAACCTACATTAAAAAACAAACATGATGTAAATTAGGCTAAATGTTAATATTCTTACCGTTTTGTTGCAGGTTGATTAATTATTCGAAATTCAAAAATAAATAAAAATTTTAAAAAGCGAACAGACTAGAATAAAATAATAAAGAATAAAATTAACCCGTTCCCGATTGCCTTTTCCCCGGTTACGACGGTGAAAAGGGTTTTTGTAAATGTTTTTTATTGTTTTTGTAATTCCTTTGTTTTCGCTGGTAATCAAAGTGCGTTCGCAATGATCCGCACCAGGTGGAAAAGGCAATCAAGCGAACGCACCAGCAAAAATAAAGGAAATTAAAATACATTTACAAAAAAACTTTTCACCGGGGAAAAGGCAATCACGGGAACAAGTTAAAAATGGTTGGAAGTAAACAAAAAAAACCTACAGTAAAAATTTGATACTTCACAGTAAAAACAAATGTAATTATATAAATAAAACCAAATTTAATCAACTTGCTAATTGCTTTTAAAGTTTAATAAATGAGTACATATGATTTAAAGCGCAAAGAACCAACGCGGGTCACATTTTTCATGGATGGGTTTTGCGCGGGTAAATTTCTTCCGGGTAACTTTTTTCCAGCAATCAAAATGTTTGTACCTATGCTTAAGATGCGGTACCTAGTTAAACTTTTTGTCTTCGATTTTGAATATTTTTTGTGAAAACTTTACCCCTGCCCCCAATATCCCACAAAAAATTTTTCATCAAAATATCTCAAGTGGTTTATGAAATATGACCCTCCAAAAATGGAGTTTTTCGACAATTCTGTACTTGAAGAATTGCTTAATGGGTATTTAAATTTAAATTAAAAAATATGCACTCACAGAAATCGGCTATATGCTACTTTAATTTGATACCTTGATCGTTAAGATTGGTGCAGTATTTGTCGAGATATTGCGTTTCCCGTACAAAAAACCCGCGATTTTTTTGTCTAAAAAAAAACCAAACGACGGAAGTGATTTAACTAAGTTTGGCCAAAATTTTTGCCGTCACTTTGTATTTTTAGCAAAAAAAAATGCCGGTTTTTTTGTACGGGAAACGCAATATCTCGACAAATACTGCATCAATCTTAACGATCAAGGTATCAAATTAAAGTAGCAAGTATCCGCTTTCTGTCAGTCCATACTGTATTTTGTAATTTAAATTTTAATTCCCATTGAGCAATTTTTTAAGTACAGAATTGTCTAAAAACGCCATTTTTGGAGGGTCATATCACATGAACCACTGGAGATATTTTGATGAAAAAAATTTTGTGGGCAATTGGGGTCAGGGGTAAGGTTTTCACGAAAAATAATCAAAATCGAAGACAAAAAGTTTGACTTGGTACCGCATCTTTAAGCGATAGCCTTTTAAGCCGATTCGTGGATCAAGGTAAATGAATCCAGCGAAACATTAGCAAAAAGAGTTGCCAAAAACGTTTCAGCTGGCGAGAGTCTTAGAAAACTAAGGGTGCACCCCATGGTTCACTACCGAATCATTTAGGTTAAATTCAGTTTTTAGCTGGGGACTTTCACCCCGCACCCCGAAAGGTTAATCTGGTGGATCCTTAAGCGATTGACTATTAAACTGACCCTTCAGTTTTTTTAAGGCCCTCGCCAGCTGAAACGTTTTTAGCAAACTCTGTTTGCTAATGTTTCGCTGGCTTCATTACCATGATTCAAGAGTCAGCTCAAAAGGCAATCGCTTAAGGACCCGCACGTTCCCCATTTTTGGGGTGCGGGTTAAAAGTCCCCAGCCAAAAGCTGAATTCAACCTAAAAATTTTTATGTGCCAAAAAAAATGTTTTTTTTGTCCCTAAAATTTTTTTTTATATCAAAAACACAAAAAAAACGATTGCTAGACACCACAAGTTGGCTTTTGGTATGTAAGTCTTCTAAAAAAAACTTTAATTATTAAGCTTCTTAGTACAAGCCTTCCGAAATCAGGCAATTTATCAAATTTGACTGCGTTCTAGATCCGTTTGGTGAAAGCAGCTTTTAATTTAAATGATTTAAAAAAAACATTTATACTTGATAATTCTAGTTTAAATTTCCAACTTACTTTGTAAAAAACCCATTTTTATCTCAGCTGATACCAACTGAAAAAAAAAACTTAATTTTCATGCTTGTTTGATGCAAAGATATGCTTTGCCTTACCAACAATGAAATTCTTGGCCTTACTTAATTTTTGCAAAAGATCAGCTGATACCAGCTGAAAAAAATTTAATTTTCATGCTTTTTTGATGCAAAAATATTATTTGCCTTACTTAATTTTTGCAAAAAATCAGAATTTAAAGTATTTGATTGCTTTTAACTTTTGAAAAATGTAAATATCCTCGATTTTTTTATCAGAACACATCATTTTATTCATGAGCAAGTAATAAATTTTGTGTATGACAATAATTTGCATGCTAATATTTTGATTATTTCCAAAATTAAACGTTTGATTTCGTAATGATTTTCTGACGATTTTTTGTTAATTTTTTTTGTTTAGTATGTACAAAAACAAATTGATTTTTAAACAATAAACCCTAAACGTTTTTTCCCCAATTATTTTAATTAAAGACAGGGGCCTATTTCATAAAGAATTCTGTAATTGTAAATTAATAAACGCATTTCATTTCTTCTTATTTTATTAATTAAAAAATACGTACGTAACTGTGGAATTTACGGAATTTACAGACATGTAATTTTTTAAATTCTAAACGCAATTTTATTAATATACTTTTTAATTAAAAATACAAAAGAAAATATGCGTTTATTAATTTACAGCTGTAAAAAGTTTTGAAATCGAGGGTTTATAACTTTTGCACGCGTTTGACTCACTATGCAAATATTTTAAATAAAGGGCTCTAAACATTTGGCTACATCCTAAAAAATTTTTTTACTAAAAATTAAATGATTAGCCACAAATTTAGCGGCAATTTTGAATTTATAAATGTTAATCAAAAATTTTTGGACACCTTTTTTGAATAAATTTTAAACAAAAATTTAACATTTCGAACAAAATTGAAAACAAATTTTAAACAAAATCTTAATTTTTGATTCAGGTCTTGTTCATAATATATATTATTTCAATGTTCTTGACGTGCTGATTTAAAAATATGAAAAATTTTGCTTTAAACGTTGTATAACCAAAATACAGACTTTTTTACTCCAAAATTTACAAGGAAATCATTTTTTTATTTTGATCTTTTTAAGTCTGTTTATATTCATTTGAAAACTGTATAAATGATGATTTAAAAATTAAAATAATAATTTGACGTCATTATTTTTAATAGTTACACAATTACAAACAGTTAATTACCCCTAAATTTAAAAAAAGGTATGTTTTTCAATTTTTATTTTAAATTAAAACAGGGAACATTATATAAACTGTTTAACACTGCAGTAAATTTTATCGTAAATTCTGTCTGTATTTGTATAAGTTTTCAGATAAACAAAAAATATGATTAAACATTATTAAAATACTTAAATATAAATTTTAATGCACTAAATTATTAATGGAATAAAAGTTTTTTTTTAAATAAATGTTAATTTTTTTTGGAATGTCACACTAAAGCTTTCAAATGATCAATTTAACGTATTTGTGCGCCCTCGATTAAAAACTAGAAGAATTGCAATGGAATAAACATATAAATTACCGACAAAACTGAAGGAACCGGTATTGTTTCGCAATAGTTTTTTTAATCGAAATGCGAACTATTCGGAACTTGTATTATTATTTAGTAATTAATTGTGTTTTGATATAAAAAAAAATTTTAGGGACAAAAAAAACATTTTTTTTGGCACATAAAAATTTTTAGGTTGAATTCAGCTTTTGGCTGGGGACTTTTAACCCGTATCAAAATGGGAATGCGGGTCCTTAGTGATCGCCCTCCAGCTGACTCTTGAATCATGGTAATGAAGCCAGCGAAACATTAACAGTCCCGTGAAAAAACGTTTCAGCTGGCGAGGGCCTTAAAAAAACCTAAGGGTCAGTTTAATAGTCAATCGCTTAAGGATCCACCAGATTAACCTTTCGGGGTGCGGTGAAAAGTCCCCAGCTAAAAACTGAATTTAACCTAAATGATTCGTAGTGAACCATGGGGTGCACCCTTAGTTTTCTAAGACTCTCGCCAGCTGAAACGTTTTTGGAATTTTTTGCTAATGTTTCGCTGGATTCATTTACCTTGATCCACGAATCGGCTTAAAAGGCTATCGCTTAGAGACGCGGTACCAAAACGTTTTGTTTTCGATTTTGATTATTTTTCGTGAAAACCTTACCCCTAATTCCTTGATTGCCGCACAAAATTTTTTTCATCAAAATATCTCCAGTGGTTCACGCGAGCTACCCTCCAAAAAATGGCGTTTTTAGACAATTCTGTACCTTAAAAATTGCTCAATGGAAATTAAAATTTAAATTACAAAATACAGTATGGACTGACAGAAAGCGGATACTTGTGCACTTTAATCGCATAAATTTAAAAAGGGATCGATGCAGTATTTGTTGAGATATTGTGTCTTTCCCGTTTTACAAAAAAACCGGCATTTTTTTTTTGCTAAAAATACAAAGTGACGGGCAAAAATTTTGCGCCGAAGCTTAGTCAAAATCGACTTCTGTTGTTTGGTTTTTTTAGACAAAAAAAATTGCGGGTTTTTTACGGGAAACGCAATATCTCGACAAATACTGCACCAATCTTAACGATCAAGGTATCAAATTAAAGTAGAAAGTAGCCGCTTTCTTTGAGTGCATATTTTTTAATTTAAATTTTAATACCCATTGAGCAATTTTTCAAGTACAGAATTGTCGAAAAACTCCATTTTTTGAGGGTGATATTTCCTGAACCACTGGAGATATTTTGATGAAAAATTTTTTGTGGGATATTGGGGTCAGGAATACATAAGGTTTTCACAAAAAATAATCAAAATCGAAGACAAAAAGTTTGACTCGGTACCGCATCTTAAGCATAGGTACAAACATTTTGATTGCTGGAAAAAAGTTACCGGAAGAAAATTACCCGCGCAAAACCCATCCATGAAAAATGTGACCCGCGTTGGTTCTTTGCGCTTTAAATCATATGTACTCATTTATTAAACTTTAAAAGCAATTAGCAAGTTGATTAAATTTGGTTTTATTTATATAATTACATTTGTTTTTACTGTGAAGTATCAAATTTTTACTGTAGCTTTTTCTCGTTTACTTCCAACCATTTTTAACTTGTTCCAATGATTGCCTTTTCCCCGGTGAAAAGTTTTTTTGTAAATGTATTTTAATTTCCTTTATTTTTGCTGGTGCGTTCGCTTGATTGCCTTTTTCACCTGGTGCGGACCATTGCGAACGCACTTTGATTACCAGCGAAAATAAAGGAATTACAAAAACAATAAAAAACATTTACAAAAACACATTTCACCGTCGTAACCGGGGAAAAGGCTATCGGGAACGGGTTAATTTTATTCTTTATTATTTTATTCTAGTCTGTTCGCTTTTTAAAATTTTTATTTATTGTTGAAATTCGAATAATTAATCAACCTGCAACAAAACGGTAAGAATATTAACATTTAGCGTAATTTACATCATGTTTGTTTTTTAATGTAGGTTATCTGGCTTTTTGCATTTTCTTCCAATTATTTTTAATTTTATTCCTTATTTATTTGTTTTTTGATTCGATACAAAAATTAGTATAATTAGGTCTCATTTTCAAACCTTAAGCAGTAAAATAATTAACATGCTTTGTCGATAAAGATAAACATATACCGTGTCAAACGTAAATAAACAATAAAAAAAGTTTTTTTATATACAGTGTGAAAAAATAAATGTTCTATTAATAAAATTAAAATTGTTTAAATAGTATATCTCGGAAATAGAATGATAATCATGTCATTGTGCAGCTAAAACTTCAGTTGATTAGGTTATTTTTTAAAATCCAACTTTAAAAAAAGGACAGGATGGTATATAAGCAGGACATATATAGTGTGGACAATATAAAAAATTTGCATCTGATTTGTCCCGCTGTGCACTGAAAAAAAATTATACCATATATTATAATAATGGTTTGTTTACACGTTGAAGTAATTACACAACATTGTTGCAGTTTTTCTATAGGCTAATGCAATAGCAATTCAAAGAATCATACTCATAGCAATCTTTGATAAGCGAAAAATTGCAATTTTTTTAAATTTAAATAAGCAATAACTAATAGTATGCACAACTCACTTATGTAACTAACCATTCTGAATGCAGTATGTTGTAAAGGATTAGAGGAAAAAATTTCGCTAAGGAGTCGCGCTTTGCTCTGGTCTTGTACATAGTCTATACGAGTTTAAAGCGTCGAAATAAGCTATAATGATAATTTGCTGCATTTAATAAACTCTTTTTTGCCATTATCTACAATTTTAATAATTCTACTATATGTTTAACATCTAAGGAATTTTTGTAAAACAAGCAGCCCGTGTCAGCCATACGGCTGACAAATAATTATATCTGTATTTCTCAGATTTAATTTGTTAATTTTTCGAAATTCAGTCCTTTTGTGATATTCCTGAATTGTAGGCTTTGCAATGATATCTCATTTAATTCACTTCGTTTAGTAGTTAGCAACAATGATCCCTTCCATTTTTTGGTAAAAATGGTTTGTCCAGCTTACAGATGTCCATATTATTTTTTTTTAATTTTAACTCCCTTACGACACTCTCTGAACTGTAAGCTTTCCAATCATATCTCATTTAGGTCAATTTTTTTGTAGTTTAGAAGGAAGGTCCATCACAACTTTTGAAAAAAATCGTTGTCCAGCATAAAAATGTTTATGTTGATTTTTCAAAAAAAAAAAAAAATAATGATACGCTGGCTTTCAATTTACTGACATTATTTGCAATAGATAGTAATGACAATAGCAACAATTAGCAATAGAAAACATTTAACTTTTAAGATTTATTATCCCACTTTGGTAAAATGTGTTCTTTTTTTTCAAGAATTTTTTTTGTTTACACATGATCAGCAATTTTTAGAAAATTCAATACGTTTGTGAAAATTATAATTTATAAATCATATGTTAATGTTTCTCCTGATAGTTTTTACTGCAAAACATTCAGTGGTAAACCGTTTGCAGAACATAGGAAAAATTACGGTTTTTTACTTGCATAAAAATTATATTTTAGACTATCAAAATGACAAAAATTTCGACAAATTGGCAAAAAGTAGGAACCATATCATGTTTTTGCTTTTAATTTTTGTGAATAAAATTCTAAAATTATAAAAAATTTAAAATTTTTTTTTAACATGAAAATAAATATTTGGTCTTACGAGGGTTCGTCCTTCTCACCTCTGTCAAAGCTGCTACGTCTTAACTGATCACGCCACGTCGCCATTGGAGAACCAGGTTTAAAAACACATATATAAATAAATTCTCCGTATTAAATCGAATCTTATTGGCTGATACAATGACGTCAGATTTTCGTGATTTGAATGGTTACTTAATGGGGGACATTTTTTATCCAACGGATCCAAATTTTATCCAATTTTTTAACCGTCTATGGCCATACGTCGTATGGCTGACACGGGCTACTTGTTTAATTTAAATGGAACGCGCTACTAAATCATTTGTAAATAAACACAGAAGCATTAAAAGGTTTTAAAACCAAACTTTCAAATATCAAGATTTAAATTAAATCAACATTTTTCTTTATCTATTTTAATTAAAAACCCTATAGGCAAATAACATAGTAGCTCACCGCGATATTTGCAGTATCGAATCGACTATTTAACAACAAACACATTCAAAATTTCTCACTAAAGCGAATTAAAGATTAAAAACTGTATTTTAATAATTATTTATCAAATTATTTAGTTTGAAACCTAAATGCAAATTTTTTAAGGGCTAAAGTTGGTTAATTTTTGTATATTTTGTGAAAAGGTGGAATTAAAACAAATCTGCGTTCTTATTTGTTTTTTTTTAAAAGACGTCATTACCGCACAATTTTAATTGGTCTCCTCATGTCTGCATTCTAATTTGCAGCGTCAGCCAAATATAATTCAACCATAAGCAACTATGTGTCTGTTAATTGGGTAATTTTGTCCTTTTCACGATAGTCAAAACCCTTCCATTTAAAAGAAAATTGTTCAGTGTTTAAGACTTTCACAGAGTTATGACCTTATAGAATGATTTTTAGCCAAGTAAGGCTTGGGTTAAAATGGAGATCTTTTATCCATTGGAGATCATATTTTTTCCAAAGCGATAATTGGCTAAAATTGATTCTAACAGCTCCTCCCACAACCATTCCCATAGAGCAAAACACATATGACGTGATCACGAATACTATATGACATTTTGAGGGTCCTTAAACTCCTGACGTGTTTTAATATTTGCTATGTTTCCCTGTGAGTTTTTTTCTGTTTAATTGACTAACGCTAACATGATAGTAAGATTAAGACGTAACGCATAAGCAAAAATGTCTCAAACTTTAAAAAGATTTTTGGTTTAAAAATGCAGTTACTAAAGACAGTTTAATAGATAAAAAATACTATATGTAATTATGCTGCTTATTTGTGTTATCTTTGACGTAATATTTACAATAATTATAGATTTTTTATGTTTTTAATACAATTTAAAGTCTATTTAACATTAAATTAAAGTTAACGTAAAGTTAAGTAAGTTACACAATATAAAGTCTATTTAACATTAGATTAAAACAAAGTTAAGTAAGTCACACCATAAAAACTCTATTTAACATTAAGTTAAGGTTAAAGTAACGTTAGGTAAGTCGCATAATATATTAATTTTAGAACTATTTTTAATGTCTTTCATAGTTTTAAGTCTCAAAGCTCACACTTTTTTAGGCTGAATTTAAGTTCGCAGACACTATCGGTCAATGAAAAATAAAGAAAAAACACGATTTAAAAGGAAATTGTTCAGTGTTAAAAACCTTTACAAAGTTATGACCTTATAAAATCAATTTTAGCCAAATAGGGCTTAGGAAAAAAATGGAAACCTTTCATCCATTGGAGATTCGATTTTTTCTCAAGCACTAATTGGCGAAAAGGGATTCTATTAGCTCCTTCCACAACCATGTCCACAGAGCAAAACATATATGACGAATACTATGTAACATTTTGAGTGTCCAAAAATGCTAACATCAAAGCTAAATGTAAAAAAAAATACAAAAACACTTTTCAATGATAATGCAATCAATCTTTGTTGGTTGCTTTATTACTTTTTCTGCATATAATTTTTTAATATTCGAGAAACTTAAAAATAAGTAGCTTTAAAATTGTGTCTATTTTATGCTTTATTTAGCAGCCACATATCCACATAAAAGAAACTAATAAAGAGCTAATCAATGTATGCAGGTTATATATAACTTTTTTCCTCAAAATTGAAGTTCTTCTGATTAAGGGTAGTTTATTTTCACAATGTTTTGTAATCTAAATACCAAAATTGTTATTGTTTTCTTAATTATAAAACTGAACAACAATATGAAATATAACAACAACTATGAAATAAACGCAAATTTAATTTTTTTTTCTAAAAGCTGAAAAATAAAAAAAACCGCAGTAAGTTCCCAATAATTTTTATACATTTAACCAAAAACTAAAATAAATTTTTAAAAACAAAAGTTTAAACAGAAAAATATCTAGTCGTGCTATTCATAAAACTTTCGGACTGGGTCCGTTTTTTACACAGACCGGTCTGCGTGTGGGTAAATCGGTCGCATTCAGTTTTGATCATCGTATAATGGACTGGGTCTAATCCAAAAATATCCAGAATGGTATTTCAGTCCGTTTTTGAAGGGGAATAAGAAAATGTTGAACTTTTGTTCAAACGTTTGTACTTATTTAATTAATACGTATTAATAATAATCAACTAATTTAATTTAAAATAAGTTTGGACTATCAGTAAGTCCATTTAACGTCATTTTAATTATTCCAAAAACCGGACTGTATTATTATACTCTTTCGAAGTTATATAGGCCTTCTTTTCATTTTTATTTTTAATTAATTTTTTTTTATTTATTCTTCAGCTTCAGCAAGGTGTAAATATTTTTTTGGTTTTTTCAAAAAACTTCCTTTTCGCGCTAATTTTTTTTTGTTTTTGCTATTAAATAGTCTGAACAAAAACAAATAAAAGTTTATTATAAAACTTTATTATAAATGGGCAAATAATTGTTAATTTTAAAACATTTTGGCTTTATATTCAATATTTTGTCATGTTAATCACTTGATGTTAATAATTCTGGCTTAAATAGTACAAAAGTAAATAAGTAGGCAACTGTTAATTATAAGTTAATTCTGCAAAATTTTAGCTTTTCGGCTGGTATTTTTTATCTTTCTTTATTATTAATTTTCAATCACTCAGTTTAAAACCAAAAAAGTTTTTTTGTGTTCGTAAATTCAATAGTAAATTGTTTTATTTTAATTTCTTGTCCAAGATGAAAATGACCATGTGATTTAAACTAGTTAATTTTAAAAAAACCCATACAACATTTTACTGAATACAATTTTTAAAGATAATTTAGCGTAATTTATTCATTTTTGTGGTTTGAAATGAGATGTATCAAACACAGTATATCTATTTACATCAAAAATTATTTTTATGCCTTTTATAATGTAGTTTCGATTATATTAACCTTATAAAAACTACCAAAAAAGACTAAAATTAAAAATCATTGAAGTTTTTGGTCAGCAAAGAGCTTACTTTTATTTTATTTAAAAGTTCAGTGCACGCAGTCAAATTTTAGGCTTCGATTTTAATAAAAAATAAAAAATTTATTTTTTTCCCAATAGCACACAGAATTTTTTATCAAAATATCTCCCGTGATTCAGGAGGTATCACACACAAAAATGGCTTTTTTTGATAATTCTATACTTAAAAGATTGCTTAAAAATGTTGGGCAAACTTAATCATAATTTCGGCGCTACATTTAACCCCCAAGACTATCGTGCAGATAGAAAACAATACACTATGGATCATTTTCACTATTTTTTTATTAAAAATAATCTAATAAAGCATTTTCTGCAATTTTATTAAACCGATAATGTCTCACAAATATATAAGACAAAAACTTGAAAACTTGAGTTTAAAACTTGAAAAGTTGAAACACCTTAGACATAGCGTGGCAATTACCTCACCAGGGTGGCAATGGCTCTTTTGAATAACCAAATCAACCACGATCTCCAAGGTGGCGCAATCTCCAGAACAGGCTACGAGGGGGTTTACAATTACTTATACTTTTAATTACAATATATGAAAATTAATACGTTTTACAACACTACTGTAGAGAGGCTGATGTTGTTAAGCAATACGTAACTGAACGAAGTACA
>JASAMX010022184.1:0-28149 GCA_030248175.1 Microlaimidae sp. YZB2_3
AATAGAGGATCTTTCCTCCCAAAACACCAAACGAATGTTAAATAATGTATCATTGCAAAGCTTACGTTCCGGAAAATGCCATAAAGAAGCTGAATATTTAGAAAAATTTAACACAGGCGTTCATAAACAACTTTATTATGGGCAATAAGTTTTTTGCCGCCAAAAGAGCTGAAAACATGCTGCTTTGGAGTTTCCAAGTTTGGAGGTTTTAAGTTTAAAATCAGATGTAAAATTATAATGTTATCTCTTATAAATAAACACATCGCTTTAAAAACATACAATTATATAAGATTTTTCATGTATGATATTTTATGCATTTCAATCTAAGTATAGAGTCGTGAGTAAAATATTCGAACAACGGATCTTTGGGAGTCTTCGAAACCCATTGCACTATAAACTTTATTTCCCTAAGCCTAAGCAAAACCCAAAAATTAAGCTAAACTTTATCATAATATTTCAAACATAGTGTACTTTTAAAAAATACCGAATAATTTACTGTTAAAAAAGGCAAGCAATTGTTTTTTGGAAAATATTTTACTAAAATGTTTTTGAAAGGTTATTAATAGCAAAATTATTTGCAATTATGTTTCCGAAGGCATTATAAAGAATTCATTTTTTCTACACTCCACGAAAAATAACCACAAAAATTTTTTGAGAGCACAATCAAAGCATAACAACAATCTTAATGTTTATTATTTTTCGAGTCGTCTCATAAATTTTCAGCATTTTTAAAGCTAGTTATTATATAAAAACATGCAAGAAAATGTAGACAAATTACACGAAAATGTTTCAATGTTATAAAATTATTATTTTTTTATGTCTTCTCAAAAATTTTATTTTTATAATCCTACCTTTTAAAAGTCAGTCAAACAAACTATGATATTTAAGTAAAACAAACTATTGTTATGCAATAAGTTTAACCCGATTTATGCGGGAAGGTTATGTTTTTTGTTCGCCAGTACCTTCGTGTCCAGTACCCTCATGTCCCACTTGCATAATGAACCGATTTTGCTGCAAGGTTGTGGTGAACGCAATTTTTTTAAGCCCAGTACCTTCGTGTCCAGTACCCTCGTGTCCAATACCCTCGTGTCCAATACCCTCGTGTCCAGTACCCTCGTGTCCAGTACCCTCGTGTCCAGTACCCTCGTGTCCAGTACCCTCGTGTCCATTACCTTCGTGTCCAGTACCCTCGTGTCCAATACCCTCGTGTCCAATACTCTCGTGTCCAGTACCCTCGTGTCCAGTACCCTCGTGTCCAGTACCCTCGTGTCCAGTATCCTCGTGTCCCGTTCCCAACACAGACATTTATTAGCATACAATTAACAACCGAAAACTCAAATAAGCTAATATTCGATTAAATTGTATTATTAGTTTCTGTTTTTTTGCCAAATAAATAGAAAAATAATATAAAATTTTTTTTCAAAATTTTCTAAACGTTAAAATAGTTTAATAAGTGCTAAAAATGTTAAAATTAAGTTTTATAGACAGAACTAATAGCGTTATAAATAAACGTCAGTTGTCATTTGCTCCGTTCGGCTGCTTTATATCCGGGTTAGAGGTGGGTTGCTTTATTTCCGCTTTTACCACGGGTGCTTTATTTCCGTCATCCTTCTCAACTAACAACACATTATAAAACGAATGTCACAACACATTCGTAAAAAATATTTTTTATACGTCGTTTGGTTATTTAAAAGTTAGCCCTTTGGCTACTCTGACTTAATTTTTTATATACATAGGAGTATATTTTTTCAGTATGTAGGGTAACTGACTTAATTTCGACCACCTTTTTTTATTTTTTTGGATAAGTTTTTTCAGGTTTTTTCAATCGAGCCAACATTTGGTCTAAAAATCAAACGATAGCTATTTTTGTTATTCCATTGCAAAATTTTAAAATTTCTGTTACACTTAAAGATCAGTTGAGGTTTAAAATTCCATTTTTATAGTGGCCGAAATAAAGGTGCGAGCCATTAACTTCGGCCACCTAGAAAAAAACTGGCTATAACTATTGCCAAACTGAACAATAAATATTTTTAATGGTTGCAAATTTATCTTTAGGTATTCTTCTTGGTACATATAACTTAATTTTTCCCGTTTGCAAGCTTTAATAGTTATTAGCAAGACTTTAAATAATTGTGTCAAAACCTTAAAAAAACAAGTTTTAATAACTTGTATTTTTTGTCGAATTTTTATTTTTGGCTTAAAAAACGTCAAAAAAGTCAAACGAGCAAAAAATGCTTCATAAATACGGTAGTACGATGATATTTAAAAACAGTAAAAAACGGCGGGTTCTTTCACCTAAATTTTAAGGTGGCCGAAATTAACCGAATCTTAAAATGCGCAGTTAGTAAAAACGCGTTGCAAAGTGATTTTGAAGAAAATATCAAAACATCAAAATTAACAACTTTGAGCCTTAAACAGAATATATTTTAAGGTTATATATTGCTTCGTTCTAAATTTGATGCAGTTTAAACACAAAGCAAAAATTAGGAAAATCACAAAAAATTCACTTTTTGTATGAAAATGTTGATAATGTAGAATAACAAAAATAAAAAAACTTTTGCAAAAACACTTTATTCAACATTAATCCAGTTACTTTTCTGCTAGTTCTTTTGTGTTTTAAAAATAAGCCAATTTTCTAACACCCTAAATTGGTGGCCGAAATTAAGGCGTGGCCGAAATTAAGTCAGTTACCCTACATTTTTCAGTTGCACATTTTTCAGTATTTTATATATTTTTGTACCAGTATAACAGCAAACAAAAAAACAACACACTAACTGTGAAACAAGTAAAAATACTTTTTTTAAAATGGCACTATTCATTAAATATTTTTAGGAATTCAACAAAATTTAAAACCTAGGCATTTTTTAGACATTAGAGTGGTTTATGTTAAGTTTTGTTAATATCAGTTCCGTAGATATGCTTTATTTCGAAAAATAGTGTATAACATCACATCAAAAATCCATTTGATAATTTATGTGGAACACATTTAAGAGACCTTTATTCCAAACACAACAAATAACCCATTTGCTACAAAATAGCCGATTTGCTACAAACGGGGGATCAATTGCTACAAACCTGGAAATCCTGGTGGTATTAAAAGTCACCACACTAAAAATATGATAAAAAATAAGGTGTGTTGGATTCCTAACAACATTTAAAGGACTGCACCTTTAAAGGGTGGCTATCCTAAAAATCAAGACATCGATTTGATAAAAACAAACGGATTTTAGTAATAATTTGTAAAAAGTAAATCAGGTAGTCAAAAGCTTAATTCTTAAATTTGATTCAATTTTATCGCGTAAAAAATGAATAAGACTATATTTTACAAAAAAAAAGAAGTTACGGTATTTGGTAATTTTTGTGTGATAATTTTTTAAATTCACCACACCTTGATTTTCCCGAATGAATCTATAAGGAATTAAGAAATTCTGCTTGCAAATTTAGAAATATTAAAACATTTTACTCTTATAAAATAATAAAATAATAGCTTGAAGTTCGAAATAAATAAAACTCAGCGCAGAAAATTAAAAACCCTTAACCCTAACCGATTTTTTTCTTCAGAAAAGTAGTCATATTCACTTATTACTGGTCGGAATTGAACGCAATTTAGGGCGATTCAAATGATATTTTCACAAAAACTAGCAGAAACTTTTCTTTCAGAATATTTTTCAATAAATATTTTTAAAAAAATACAAAAACGTACCATATAAAGCGAAAAGCTATTCGCAAAATAAAATTAAATTTTTTATAAGAACAATAAAATAATTTGAAACTTATGTAGTTATATTTAGCGTGGCACTATCAAAAATCTAAAAAAAATTCGTCGAAATGATCTGGGAGCAAAGTGCCCTGGGAGCGATTTAGACCGGGAGCCAAGTGTCTCGGGAGCAAAATGAACCAGGAGCGAAGTGGTTCCCATTAAAATAAAAAATTGTGAGTTAAGAGTGGACCGGGAGCAAAACGGACTGGGAACTAAATGGTTCCCATTAAAATGTAAGTCGGAAGCGAAGTGGGTCGGGAGCGAATTAATAAATTTGCAAAATTTTTCTGGGAGCGAAGTGGGTCAGAATCGAAGTGGATCTGGAGTAGAGTGGGTCAGGAGGAACAATGTAGGCTGGGAGCAAAATAGGTCAGGGGCGAAATGGCGGAAGCGAAAGAAAATAGGCCGTTCCTAAATTTAGTACAAATTGATTTTTTTTGTTTGCAAAATATGCCCATTTAAAATGTTTCGCAGTGTTGAGAATTGCTTTTTTGTATTGTGTGGTATAGAAACTATAAAAAGCGCTTTCTTTAAAAGTAACTAATAGTTACATGTTCACAATCGTTAAAAAATTTACCAAATCAAGCGGGTGTATTGGTGAAGTAATTATTTTATCCTTTTCTAATTCCTCTCCATATTTCTCCACACTTTGAGCAGAGCTTAGAAGGTTTTTCGCAAATGTCTGTTCAAGTTTCTGGACCTCATCACCATTGGGATCATAGTTTATAAACCGACTGCAAGCATCATTAATGATTGGCTAAAAGTTATACAATATTTCACACTTCTTCCAAGTATAAATCATTTTATTTAGTTTATATTTTTATAATCATTATTATGTTTTTCCACTGAATTTTTTAGTCAGTCAAATTAAAAAAGTTTGAAAAACAATTTTTCATGTATTAAAAATATAAAATAATAAGGATAAGCTATAAAATCAAATTTGAAATTCTATTTTTTTTACTTTTTATAGACCTATAAATTTTTTTCAGTTTTCTGATGCAATTTTTTAGTAACCGCACAAGTCCTGGGCGCATTCTGACGCGCGGTTAAAAGTTATCCCGGGTTAACTTTTTTTACGTGCTTAAGGATGCGAGTGAAAAATCAATTTCACATTGGTAAAAGTCGAGTTAAATTTTTTCTATTGTTTATGAATAAGAATTTATCCAACTCGAGAGGTGGTTAAATATTTTCTCCCGTAGGATTAATTTAATAAAAAATAAAATATGTGCATTGATTAAATTTTTTATTTTGCGCGAGGTGGTTTTGCGGCGCGATAAAAAAAAATTTTAAAAAATTCATTGCAATCATTTTCTGTCTCATATGCGGCAGGTTTATTTATTCACAATATATATTTTTTTTATTTTCTTTGAAATGGATTTATCGGGGTAAATATAAGGGTTTCTTCAGAATGCGACCCCTGGATGTACTATAACGACATTTTTATGGTAAGTTATTGATGGTTTGAATTTTGAAAAAAATTTAATATTTATTTATTTTAACATCATGATTTTTCAACCCTATTTTATTCTTTTAAAATTTGATAGTAGTTTTTTTTAATTTTATTTTTTTTGCCTTGTTCACTTAAATATAAATTTATTAATAAAAATTAAAGACAAAAAAATTATACTTCCGATTTGCCAGCACCATCTTCGCACAAATTGGACAAATTATTCGACTTTAGAACTATAGTTGTCTAAAAATACCAGGTATAAAAGGTAACATTATATAAAAAATTTAAAAATTTACAAGTCTTTTATTTAAAATTGAATCTAACGTAGATGTGTGTGTTACAAATTATGGTAAAACAAGCCAAAAATGTAAGATTTTACGTAATCGAAAGTTCACATCTTCAAGATCAGAAAAAACACTTTTCGTTTGGACGTTATTTAAAGGACGTTTTAGCTTAAAGGTGCGGTGCGGAGTCAAACTTTTTAATATCGATTTTGATAATTTTTTGTGAAAACCTTACCCCTGCCCCCAATAGCCCACAAAATTTTTTTCAACAAAATATCTCCAGTGGTTCAGGAGTTATGACCCCACAAATATGGCGTTTTTCGACAATTCTGTACGTCAAAGATTTGTTAATTATGATTTAAACGATTTAAACTACAAATAACGATTTAAATTACAAATTATGCACTCAAAAAAGCGGCTATTTTCTACTTTAATTTGATACCTTAATCGTTGAAATTTGTGCAGTATTTGTCGATATTTTGCCTTAATCGTACAAAAAAACCCTCGATTTTTTTTGCTAAAAACTATAAGTGAAGGAAAAAAAGGTTAGGCAAACTTCTTAAAATCGCTGCCGTCGTTTGATGTTTTTAACGAAAAAATCGCAGGTTTTTGTACGGGAAACGCAATATCTTGACAAATACTGCACCAATCTTAAGGATCAAGGTATAAAACTAAAGTATAAAGTATCCGCTTTCTTTGAGTGCATAATTTGTATCTTAAATCGTTATACTCATTGTGCAATTTTTCACGTACACAATTGTCGAAAACCGCCATTTTTGGGAGGTCATAAATCCTGAACAACTGGATATATTTTGATGAGAAAATTTGTGTGGGCTATTGGGAGCAGAGGTAAGGATTTCACGAAAAATTATTAAAATCGAAGACAAAAGTTTGACTCCGCACCGCACCTTTAAGTATGAACCAGCTTTTCAACATACAGACGTATGAGAAAATTTTTTTTCCTCTGAAAAAGCGAAAAAAAATCTGATAGAAAAAAAGCATCTTTTGTAAATTTCTAAGTTACCTATTTTTTGTTTTAGCACTTTAAATTTTTAAATTTTTTACTTGTCACATATAAAAATTATGCATCAGACATTGTCGCGAACGTTTTGAGTTTATAAGACTTGGGCGTACGTATAATATAACATCTATAACATTTTGCGTGATCTATAACACTTTTTTTTCAAATGAGCCTTTAGTGAATAAAAATATTTTTTTTGTAATTCTACAAATTTTCGTCCACTTTTAATTTTTTGTCAAAAATAATTTTTATTACCAAACGCTATGATTAATAATTATTATTAATAATAATATTATTAATATTAATATTAATTAATTACTAATTAATTAATATTATTGATTTACGCTACACTATGTTTTTACGCGTTTTTTAAAAAACTTATAAAAAAACTGTTTTATTTTTACAAAATATTTTATTTTAGTCTCATCTAATTTCCTTAATTAGTTGCAAAAAGTTTTATTTCTCATTTTTTATTATTTATCCACTCTTAATTTGTGCAAAGTTTTACAAGAACGAAATTTGTTATTTGACTGCTGTTTTATTTATTTGATATCTATTCTACCTTGTTATAGATCTTGAATTTATGGAGAAGAAACGACGTGGTTTCTAAACGTTAAGAATAATTTATTATATGAAGAAATTGGCCAACAATCGTTAATATTAAATAGCATTATTATAAGCTTGTGTGTGTTATTTATTTTTGACTGTATACTTGTAGTTTGGCGCTTTTAGTAAAAATTTTAAACTGTGATGATATAACAAACATGCTAACCATTCCTACTTTTGTTTTTTTAAAGTAACCTAAAACCTTCTTCCGGTAATGGAATTACAGTAAAACATTTTTGAACATAATAATAAAATAATGGTTATAAAAGTTATTAGAAATTATTTTTAAACGATGTTGTTGGTATAATAAGATTCTGTTTAAACGATGTTATATCAAAAATATAAAATACTATATATTACATTGATGATATAACAAACATGCAAACCATTCCTACTTTTGTTTTTTTTAAACTAACCTAAAACCTTCTTCCGGGAATGGAATTACAGTAAAACATTTTTAAACATAATAATAAAATAATGGTTATAAAAGTTATTAGAAATTATTTTTAAACGATGTTGTTGGTATAATAAGATTCTGTTTAAACGATGTTATATCAAAAATATAAAATACTATATATTACATTAAGGAAAAATATGCCACTCTTCTCTACAAGTTAAGCAATTTGGTGCCATTTTTTGAGCACTGCCATGAATTGTCATGCACAAAAAATGGCAAAACAACTGCCATTAATTGGGCAAGTGTCGCGTAAATGGGCACTGCCTAAGAAGTAGCAGTATTTTTGCGAAAAAAGACATAGCCAGCCAATCAAAGCAAACCAAAGAGTACGAATTTAAATATCCACCGAATTAATGTTTCAACGTATCTTAATATATTTTTAGAAGCCGATTCACCTGTCGTCAGGACGGTTTTAACCCAAAAATTGTTATAATCCGAGTTTTATTCTTTATTGGACAGAGTGGCTTTTTTTGGGGTGCATAGTGCATAACCGGGTTTTGATAAAAAACCGCAGCTACCCCGATTTTTTTACTTATATTATTAACTTTAAAAGTTCAATTCTAAAAGTTTCTTTCATGGAAAGTGTTTTAAATTCAAAGTTTAGCAGCGGTCACCAAAAAAGCTTGCAACGTGGCCTTATTTTAAGTACTTAATTTTTAAAAAATGTGTTTTTTTAAGAAACATTATGTATAAAATGATAGCTTATATTGCCTTGTGTTTCTTTTTTCTGTTTTAAAAAGACAAACTTCATTAAAATTCAAATTAATCGAAGGTAAAAAGTTTACAACTACAACTGTACTTTTCTGAATTTTCAAAGGCTTAACCTCAGAATAAGATTGGAGTAACTACGGTTTTCCATCAAATAACCGTTTTATGCCTTCCAAAACTAAACCGAAAAAAGAACTCGGATTCTTTATTCGTCTAAACAGTTTTGAGTAAAAACCGTCTTGACGATAGGTGTATCGGCTTCTAAAAATATATTAAGATCCGTTGAAACATTAACTTGGTTGGTATTAAAATTCGTACTCTTTGGTTTGCTTTGATTGGCTGGGTGTGTCTGGTTTCACGAAAATAGTCCTACTTTTTAGGCAGTGCCCATTTACACGACACTTGCCCAATTAATGGCAGTTGTTTTGCCATTTTTTGTGCATGACAATTAATGGCAGTGCTCAAAAAATGGCACAAAATATTTTCACTTCTAGTAGGGAGTGACATATTTTTCCTTAGTATAATATATAGTATTATATATTTTTGGTTATATAACACAACTAAGGAATACTACATTCGTCGTTACTCTGACACAAAGAGTCACAATCAATATAAAATCAACATGACTCTGACTCATTTTGTAGTTAGTAAAGTACTGTTAGAAATCTAAAATGAGTCACAGTCCCATGTATTTTATACAAATTGTGGCTCATTGTGTCAGAGTAACGACGATATACAGAAAAAATTCTGCAAATTTTTTTCCAAAATATTTAAAATACGGTATAATGTAGGAAGTGCTGTTAGTTTTTTTCTAAATTTAATTAATTTTAAAGTAAATAAAAAAATGAGTGAATAGTATCAAAAATACACAAAAATTAATTAATAAAAAAAAGAATAATAAACGAAGAAAAAATAATACATGATAATGTGTGGATCCAGCCAAAAGGCATACATATGCATAATTTTGGGAACGTGACACGAGGGAACTGGACACCAGGTTAATGAAACAAGGGTACTGACGAACAAAAAACATATGCCTTCCTGCATAAAACGAGATAAACTTATTATAAAACGGCACCTCCTACCAGCCTCAAAGTTTCTGTGTCCTGAGGATTTCAGCCGGAGCAGCCAAATAACACATAACACACAGCCGATGACAATTTCGGTGAGAAAACGCGCGACCGGAAAAGAAAAAAGACAATAGAAATAATTACTTTATTTTACGGTTCATTCATAATGCATAGCTATTTAATTACATATTTATAATATAAATTATCATTTAAAATACTGCTTTAATTTTACTTTAGCTTTTTATATTTGTGTACGTTGTAAAAATTTTGGCATGCATTACACCATTTAAGTAAATTGATCGATTCTATTAAAAACCTCCGACTATCATGGATCTTAAAAGGAATAAAAAATATGTCTAAAATTAGGAGTAAACCATATTTTTTGATATTAAAAAATTTAGCTTATCTCATACTTGTAATACTTGTAAGGTTTTAAAACATGGTTGTATTTTAACACTTAATTTTTGGTTTATTTTAGCGTTTTTACATGTTACATCAGTATACATCAGTAGATTAATTTGGAAACAATATCCGTAATTATATCCGTTCTTCGCAATATTAAGTTTCAAAGTTCTTCTAACAAGTTTGGCAAAGTTAAAAATGCTGTTCTTAACGGTGCGGTGCGGAGTCGAACTTTTTGTCTTCGATTTTGATCATTTTTAGTGAAAACCTTACCCCTGCCCCTAATAGCCCACAAAATTTTTTTCACGAAATATCTTCAGTGGTTCAGAAGTTATGACCCCCAAAAATAGCGTTTTTTGACATTTCTGTGCGTGAAAGACTGCTCAATGGGTATATTAATTTACGTTACAAATTATGCACTTAAAGAAAGCAGCTATTTTTACTTTAATTTGATACCTTGATCGTTAAGATTGGTGCAGTATTTGTCGAGATATTGCGTTTTCCGTACAACCCGCAATTTTTTTATTAAAAACACCAAACGACGAAAGCGATCGATCGTTTTCTCAACCTTTCTTTTCTTCACTTCAAAATCGAGGGTTTTTGCACACGAAACGCAACATTTCGACAAATTTTGCACCAATTTTAACGATCAAGGTATAAAATTAAAGTAGAAAATAGCCGCTTTCTCTTAATGCATAATTTGTACCTTTAATCGTTATACCCATTAAGCAATCTTTTACGTACAAAATTGTCAAAAAACGCCATTTTTGGAGGGTCATAACTCCTGAACCACTGGAAATATTTTGTTGAAAAAATTTTTGTGGGTTATTGGGGGCAGGGGTAAGGTTTTCACCAAAAATTATTGAAATCAAAGAAAGCGGATATTTTCTACTTTAATTTAATTTCTACTTTACCTTGATCGTTAAGATTGGTGCAGTATTTGTCGAGATATTGCGTTTTTCGTGCAAAAAACCCTCGATTTTTTCGCTAAAAATATGAAGTGAAGCAAAGAAAGGTTGGGCAAACTCACAAAATCACTGCCGTCGTTTGGTGTTTTTAACGAAAAAGTATCGGGTTTTTGTACACGAAACGCAACATTTCGACAAATTTTGCACCAATTTTAACGATCAAGGTATAAAATTAAAGTAGAAAATAGCCGCTTTCTCTGAATGCATAATTTGTAGCTTTAATTGTTATACCCATTAAGTAATCTTTCACGAACAAAATTGTCAAAAAACGCCATTTTCGGGGGGTCATAACTCCTGAACCACTGAAGATATTTTGTTGAAAAAATTTTTGCGGGCTATTGAGGGCAGGGGTAAGGCTTTCACAAAAAATTATTGAAATCGAAGTTAAAAAGTTTGACTACGCACCGCACCTTTAAGAGATTTATGTTTAGTTTTTTTATTTACTAGATTGCATTATTTTTAAAAACGTTTAATTTTAGCGTTTAAACAACTAAATTCAGTTTAGCTTATGCGATTTAAAAATTTTATGTCTTTGGCAAACGTTTTTTCAGCTTAGTACCCTCGTGTTCTACAACATATTTTTATATGCATAATGCATACAATAATATGCATACTTGTACATTTTCGCTGGATCCACACATATTCCGTATAATTTGTTCTTCATTTTTCATTCTTCTTGTTTTATTAATTAATTTTTATGTATTCTTGATAGTTCTAATTTTAAAAAAATTACGTATGTTTCATCGCTGGTTGAAGAGCTACTAGCGGTTATACCTCCATGAAAATTCTGCTCCATTTGACGCTTTGAGTATGTAGAAGCGACGTTATAGTTAAAGCAAAAAAGCCATTTTGAGTAAGAACCACTGTTTGGTCTTTTGCAATAAGCACGAAGTCCGTCTTTTCCTGATTCAAATGACTCTACCTCAGTTTCAAATGCGGAAACTAAATTTTTCTCTGATTCTGATGATGATACACTTTCCGCTGACTCTACCGATATTTCGCTTTCCTCTGATTCTGATGAAGATGAACTTTCCGCTGACTCTACCGATATTTTGCTTTCCTCTGATTCTGCCGAAATCGCGCTTTCCTCTGATTCTGCCGAAATTGCGCTTTCCTCTGATTCTGCCCAAATTGCGATTTCCGCTGACTGTACCACAGTCTCATTTTCCGCTAACTTCGGCGAAACTTTATTTTCCAAAATATTATTGAAAACTGATAAGGATTCGATACTTTCGTTAATCTCTCTATTCTACAAAAAAGTTTAATTTTAATTTTTCTATTATTTTTCTAAACACGTACCCAAAGGTCGTGAGTAGGGATCGACCGGGGCCCCGGCTTGCCCCGGCACTTTTTTACCACCCCGGCCCCGCAAACTCAATTCTCTCTACCCCGGCCCCGGCCCCGGCAATTTAGCTGTAAAATGAGCCGGGGGAAACCGGGGTAAGCACCCCCTAAGAATGCAAATTTTAAAACGCTTCTAAATATTTTTGACTGTGAAATATATACAAGATTTTATCTACAGAGCTAATTTAATAGCAGTAATCAAGGGCGTAGCCAGGGGGGGTTATGTGGGTTGTAAACCCCCTTTTTGGGCTGGCGGAGGTAAAAGTTTGGGGGTCCTAAGAGAACAGTTTTAAAAAAAATTTCTCGCGCTTCGCTCCGCTCAGCGCTCAACATTATATACCTTTTTACAACTTTTAAGTGATGTTTCTAATAAATTTCAAAGACAATTTTTGAAAACTTTTTCGTGCTGTCGCACGATTTTTAATGTTATACCTTTTTAAACCTATAATTTTTCAAGTTTAACTTGAAAAAACAATGCAAATAAAAGCAAAAACAATCACTTAGCGCGAAGCGCAAAAATTTTTACCTTTTTTTAATGTCTTTTTTACGGTATTTTGAAAATTTGGAGTACAACCCCCTACCACCCCTCTTTTGAAAAATTTGTATGGAGTACAACCCCCCTTTCCGAAATCCTGGCTACGCCCCTGACAGTAATATTAGGATATTTATTGTTTATTATGCTATATTAACCCGTTCCGGTAATTGCCTTTTCCTCGATTACAACCGTGAAACGTTCGTGCGAATTATGTCATACTTCCTTATCATCATACCTAATTTTTGCGCGAGTGGTGCCCAAAGAGCGAGCAAATTGAAATGGTTAAAGCAGTACGGCGGCAATATGCAAATTTTTGTCACGGATACAGTGTATTACGTAGAATATTTCATGTTGTAAAAATTTACATATTGCTACCGTACAGCTTTAACCATTTCAATTTGCTCGCTCACTGGGCACTATTCGCAAAATTATGTATGACGGAAGTAAAACCTAGGTCATGCGAAGAGCTTACTGCGATAAAGTTTACGTACAACATTTGTCAAAGAAAATACGACCACAGTGAGACGAAGGTTTTACCTTTATTGTACGAAGGTTTTACGGTTGTAGGGGAGAAAAGGCCTTCACGGAAACGGGTTAAGATTTTCTAAACGCTCTTTATTTTATTAAGATTCCTTATTTTATTCACAAATCCTTAATCTAAAAATTTAAAGATTTCATGAGTATTCAAACCATCTGTAGATTTTATTTACAAGATGAATGTTTGACAATATATCTATGGTTGAATTATTTCTGGCTGACCTCTGAAGCATGTTTTATAAAAACCTTTGTAAATTTTATTTTACAAATCTCCGCCTATTTTTTGTAAAATACACGATAAAGGTTTTTCGATTTGTAATCCAGGGGGAGCATCTCTGCGCACTGTTCTGCGCTGATTGGTCGCAGTCACGTCATTTTATCTCCGCTGACCGATCAAGATTCGCCGTGTCGTATATCTTCTATCATGTAATTTACAAAAGAAAGGCGGAGATTTGTAACATAAAAATTTACAACCGTCTTTATGAAATAGGCCCCTGGTAAGTAGTAGACGTAAACGAATCAGTTAAAATTGTCCGGTTATGAAATTTTTTTAAATAAATGAGTTGGAACCACACATGGGCAAGTTGGTCCGGAGTGGGGGGGTTAAACACCAAATTAGGGGGGGTTAAAATCCGAGAAACGCAAAATACCCATATCGTTTTTTTTCTGGAGTGCATTTTACCCATATCGTTTTTCGATTTTGAAGAAAAATAGGTAAAAAACGCTAATTTTAGGTCAAAAAGCCCTTTTTATTGCATTTTTGAGCTTTTTATTGCTTAAAACATTTATTTTGACCTTAAAACTTAAGTTTGTAGGCAGTTTAAAGACGTTTTTTTTCTTCATTTTTCCAAAATTGGGGGGTTAACCTTTTCTCCCCCCCACTTCTGAGCGGGGGGGGGGGTTAAAGCCCCTTCTCAGCATTTGGGGGGGTTAACCCCCCCCCCACACACACACACCCCGCGTGCCCATGTACGGTACGGTTGGAACGCATATTTTTTTTATTCCTGTCTTTTCAAAAAATATACTAAAATTAGTCAACTTTAACCCTTTAAAAATTGTATTTTTGTTCCACGTTGTGTAATTTGATATATAATTGTTAACATATGGTATTTAATCTTTAATATAAAACCGTTTTTACTGAAAGTTTTAATTTATTTTAATGTTAAATAGGCGCTTCGATACTGCAAATCATCGAGGTCAGCTAGGTTTTATTTTTATAATCACAAGACATATTTTACATATATTGAAATTATTCTGATATCATTGCTTATATAAAAATTATATAAAACAAGAGAACTCTCGGCTAGACAGTAAATTTTTTACCTAAATTTTACAAGAAATGTTGCATTTGTGACTTTTCACGCGCAAGCTATTTTCTGCGCACTTAATAAAAATTTTCTCGCACAGCGATATTTCATAAATGTTGCATTTGTGACTTTTCACGCGCAAGCTATTTTCTGCGCACTTAATAAAAATTTTCTCGCACAGCGATATTTCATACAACAAAACTCGTTTGGTCTGAGACTATTTTACAAAATGGCTTTGTACAAAAAATTAGCAGAAAATGATGATTAAATTCGATTTATTAAATTCAGTATGTGTGAGTTGAACGGTTTATTGTACAACTGGACGTATTTGGGTTATATATTCATGCGTTTTAGGTGAATATTTGAAATTGTTTTTAATTTTTGTTACGTTAAAAAAAATTCAAACTAATGTCTTGTCTTTATTTTAGAATTTTCTTGCTAAATTCAAACTATAGTATTCATAAAATTCAAAAAAAACCTGCGGAGTAAGTCCATTTTTTTAAATTTAATATTTGTATCCGCCCAAAAAACACCAAACGTGAATTTTTAAAACAAAAAGTTAGTATGAACTGTTTATATTTAATTTGAAAAAAAGTTTTCGCATAATGGTAAATAAGAATAATACTAACTAATTTTTGTTTTAATATGAAGATATTTTGTTATTATAGTTTTGTTAATTGTACCCAGTTTTGATTTTAGTTTCTTTACCACGTTTTGCTTTACAGATCATAAAACATACTCCTTGTATAAATGTACTTTAACCAAAAATATATAACATAATAATAAAAGAAAAATATGTGACTTCATATATTTCTCAGACACATTGAGTCTCTTATTAGGGCGCGCCCTAATAAGAGCGCGCTCTTATTAGGGCGCGCCCTTATTAGCACACCATGGCCCTAATAAGGGCGCGCCCTTATTAGCGCACTTATCGATTTACAAAAAAAAAGATTATTTATAAGTTTGTTTTATGCGACGTAACGTAGCTGCGATGGCTCAGTGGTAGTAATTCGGCCTTGCACTGCGCATGTAACGGGTTTGAATCCCGCGAACTGTAGATTTTTAACATTTTTTCTTTAAAAATTGTCATAAAAAAATTTAAATCTTATTTTTTGTTTTATTATTTTTCTTCTAATCTAACATGAGTAGCCCACCAAAAAAACAGTCGTTTGTTTTTGTTACTGTGTTTTGAAAATTATACTTATCGCATTTGGTACACCGTAACAATAGAAAACTAACCTAAAAAATTTTTAAATGTTAATCCTGTTGAAATATGAGCCAAATAATCATGACAAATTTAAAACTAATTTGTTTAGTGTTAGTTTTGTGAAAATGAATAAATACTTACCTTATACTTGCTTTTTAATGATAAGATTTACTTGTGCATTAAATAAAATGCGAATAGTCAGTCTTAATTTTAAAGAAAAAAATATAAGGGAGCACGGAACAGTTGTTTTTTTTAAGAAAATTGATTTTACTACGATGGTCCTAGTTATTTAAGGTCATGCTATAATTTTCAGCAAAATAACCTTTTCACACCTTTTCCATTTGAACAAAAACTAAATTGGAATGCTAAACTACTTTAGTGTTATGGTGTACCAAATGAAATATAAATTTCAAAAAGCCATAACAAAAATAAACGACTATTTTTTTGGTGGGCTACTTATGTTAAATTAAAAGAAAAATAATAAAACAAAAAATAACATTGGCAATTTTTTTTAAAGAAAAAAACACAAATCTACCGGATTCGAACCCGCCAGTTGCTCAGCGGTAGGCTGAATCACTACCACTGAGCAATCGCACCTCCAAAGACAATTGCATAAAACAAACTTGTAAATAATCTTTTTTTTTGAAAATCGATAAGTGCGCTAATAAAGTTGCGCCTTTATTAGGGCCATGGTGTGCTAATAAGGGCGCGCCCTCATAAGAGCGCGCTCTTATTAGGGCGCGCCCAAATAAGAGCTCTTACGCGCCCTAATAATGGCGCCCCCTTTCAGAAACAGGGCCCTAATTAGCACATCCGAGTGCCCTAATAAGAGTGCGCTTTTATTAGGGCGCGCCCTAATAAGAGCACTCAATGTGTCTGAGAAATATATGAAGTCAAATATTTTTCCTTTATTAGTATGTTATATAATTTGGCTTTAACTTCTGCTCTATTTGTAAAGCATTGTTTAAAAGTAATAAATGGTTTGATCTATTTGTAAAGCATTTTTTAAAAGTAACATAAATGGTTTGCGATTAAGTATAATATTTTTTTAAACAAGAATATACTGCTAATAATTATGTAAAAATGTACATATATTATGTAAATAAAATAATAATTTAGGTTTAAAAAAATCGAAATAAAAATATTGTTCTGCTTAGAAAAAACTTTTGTGTAATAAAAAATCAGTTTTTTTACTCACAAAGTGCTTAAATTGTAAAATGTGACTATTAATTACCTAACCAAATAATTAACAGTAACAAATGTTATTTTTTATTTGAAAAAATGACCAAAATTACAAATTCTGCTAAATTTTTCGCCTGCCCCGGCCCCGGCCCCGGCCAGGGCCAAATTTTCTACCCCGGTCCGGTTCCGGCCCCGGCAAATTCAAATTTTTTTACCTCGGCCGCGGCCCCGGTATCAGCAAAAATCCTGCCCCAGTCGATCCCTAGATAGCATGCCAGAGTCGACTTTGGAGGTTACGGTTTCAATTCCTGTATCGGCTAAGTTTTTCAATAAATTTAGCTGTTTAAATTTTCCCGCGCCTAGTTATTTTCGCTTCTACTTTGGGTCGTCACATATTTGGTGGCCGATACACACCTCTGGGTCTGTATACCCATGTACCCCCCGTTCTGCGGAAAGGTAATATGGCTTGTTGGGGATGGTGGAGGTGTGCGGATTGAATCGAAGAGGCAGCTCTTCTCTTGCTGGGAAGGTGTGACACATTGAGTCCCTTCCGTGGAAACTGAAAGTGCAAGCGTTAATAAAGGGCGATTAGCTTTCTTATTTCTTTGTCGGGCCTATGGTGTAATGGATAGCATGCCAAACGGGTTCAATTCCTCTATCGACCAAGTTTTTTAATAAATTTGGCTGACGGCGGTCAATACGAATGCAAGAAAATAAGATACTAGACTGGCCGAAATCAAGGCGTTCCCGAATTTAAGTCAATAATGCTAATCATTGTGCGGTATTTAATTTAAAAAAGTCGGAATGTGGCAAATTTGAATTTTTTTCTGCACAATTAGCGTATACACAATTTTAAAATAATTACCTCGGCTAACTTCAGAAACTCAATATAGCGATCTTCTAATTTTTTTTGTTCCAAAGGTGGCACATTCTTAAAGGAAAAACAGGCTACCTCGGATGAAGTTGCTACTCCTGTTTTGTCTTGGCAGAAAGAACTAAGGTTGGGTGAGTCTAAAAACGAAATGAAAAATCTAATTAGCTTTATCAAAAATATATAATATACCGAAAAATGTGCAACTCATATATACAAAAGTATATGCAAATAGGCCATTATAATGAGCATCTCCATTTAAATGGTATCCTCCAATATAATGGCATAGTAGCCATTTTAATTCGGCGAAATAAAATCGAGAGGACTCCATTATAATAGCCATTTATTGATTTAATTTCACATTATACATACTCACAAGTAGGAATCGACCTGGGAAAAATTATTGCTGATGCCGGGGCTGGGGTCGGGGTAGGGAAGCCGGGGTCGAGACAGGCTAAAAATTTAGCAGAAGTTGTAATTTTGGTCGGTTTTTTCAAAAATTCTAGCTTTTTTATTGTAAATTAATTGTTTTAGGCAATTGATAGTCACATTTTAGAATTTAAACACTTGTGTAAGTAGAAAAACTTATTTTTTTAATACACAAAGTTTTTTTAAGCAGAACAAAAAAATTGAATATTTCGATTCTTTTAAACCTTAAATTATTATTTTATTTAGTATACACTACTATTGTAAAAAGTAATGATTTTTGATTATTTTCAGAAAAAAGTAAAGGTAATTTAAAAAAATAATTAATTTAAGTAAAGTAAAAATAAAAGTAACGGTCGAAATTTTATTTAAGTAAAGTAAAAGTAAGACCTATTTTTAATAAAAATAAGAGTAAAATTATAATAAATGTAATTTTGCAACGGGACAAAACGTCGATTTTTGGAGCTCCAGAGCTCCGTTTCAAAGTGTTTTGCTATTTTTATGCATAAATTTTTATTTTAATAAGTTTTTAGTCCAAGTAAAAGGTGTTTAGTGTGTTAGTGTGTTAGCGGCTTAAAAAACCTTCTTCTGAGACTCATGTTTCAACAAGCTCATACATGTAAGAAATTTACTTGTTGAAATTACTTAAATTTTACTTAAATTAATTTAAGTATTTGTAGAAAAAAAATCTCAGTAAGAGTAAAAATAAAAGTAAGTGAAATTTAAGCTTTTGGTATTTATTCCGCTCCAAATCCGTAGAAGGGATTCCACGCCACTGCTGCTCAATGTTAAACTTCGTCAACGATCGTCGAGAGCCACAGTTTGACACACTGCAGCACTGACGCACTGACCCTTTGCAGATTTGCAGCGGTTTTTGAAAAAAAAAATCGAAAAGGGTTAAAATTCAAGTAAAAGTAATAAAAATTCGTTACTTTTATTTGTTTAAGTAAAAGTAAATGTAACTTTTTACAACAGTGTATACACTTTACGTAAGTATTAGAAATATATTCAAGTTTCAAGCAATATTATACTTAAACCCACTAACAATTCTTATTACTTTTAAAGAATGATCTACAAATAAAGCAGGAGTTAAAGCATTTTTATACAGGGAGTATGTTTTGATTAAAAAACCAAAACGTGTTACAGGAACTAAAATCAAAATTGGATGCCCATATAACAAATTTTATTTGACAATAGCGAAATTTCTTTATATTACAATAAATTGAATATGTTGATAATTGTAGAAATGTAACATTGTAGTATGGTTGGTGATACGTACGCACCACAGTGGTTAAACGAAGATACCACCACCGTGAAACAAAGGTTTTACCGCGATGGTACAATGCTTCACCGTGGTGACCGAGGAAAAGGCGATCACGGGAACGGGTTAAAAAAGCATTAATTGTTGGGAATTAATTTTTGTTATAATAAAATTTTTTCTCACTGTTATCAAATCCATTCATTAGCATTATTTAAAAAGCTATAAAAATACACCACAAATTAGTATACTGCACCTTTAAATTAAAACACTGGCAGTTTTTTATAATTTTTTTCTTAAGAATATAAATAGTTTAGCATTTGGTTTTCATATTAATTTTAATTTAATTTATTCTTTTTTTATTTCTTAAAATTATAATAATAAACCACTAAACAATATTGCATAGCGCTTCTGGTAATATACAAATGTAGGGCTTAAATAAAAATTAAACAAATAACATTTAATTTACCATTTAAGATGATTTTCAAAATTGTTTAAACACCATCATATGAGATACCTCAAAATCAAATATTGTTTACTTGTGGATTAAAATAAATAAAAAATTTAGGGTCCAAATATTATCAGAAATTTTGAGCATTTAGAAATAAAGAAAGAAAGAAATTTGCTTTTTTTGTTTCAAAATTAAAAAAGAAAGAAATTTGCTTTTCTGTTTCAAAATAAAACTTTAGGAAGGTTAGTAAAAAAAACTTTGTTTAATGTCATTTGTGTTAAGATCACCATTTTTTTATTATTTTAAATATTATTTACTACAGACAGTTTTTGTTCAAAAATGTTTTTCCATTCATTTAAACAGCATTTTGTTATGTAAACTAAATTATCTAACTTGTCTTTTGTGCCAAAGTAAACAGTTGATATAAAACACCAAAAATTTCTATTGCCGAAGTTTTTAAAGATCCTGAAGATACTGAGCTTGATGCTTTTGACGATATCCTGCGTTGACTTGGAGATATTTCCTCAAACAAACAAAAATTTAATAAAAAAATTGTGGAGTGTCTGGAGCGCCATAAAACAATGTACATCTGGTAATTGGCACGCGCAGCGCTTCTAAAAATTAAAAGAAGCAATAGGGTGGAAATTTTACATTTCATTTTTAATATCATCACCTTTTTAAAGTCATACGTAAAGAAAAAACGTAACAATTGTAAAGACTTAAATGGCGGGTACTAATTGTGATTTACATAAAGCTATATGTCTTACACCATGGGAATCAAAATGCAAGAGCAAAAAATTGAAGATCACCATGTTTATTGCGGAGATTAAATTTAATTAAGTTTATGGGATTAAATTGTTAACATCGCTCATTGGCGGAAAGTCATTTTATAGCGTCATAATTTTGTAAAGATTTTTAACACTGAACAACAAATGAAAAGCTTTAGTTATTATTTATTTTTATTTTCACACAAAGCAGGATACGAAAGGCCGATGTTACTCAGCACTAACTGTGTAACCAAATACTACAATATGAAAATATTAACAAACAGTAACATTATCACAATCTAAACGAATCACAATCAATCACAATGACCGATAGCTTAATGATAATAATTTTGTTCAAAAGAAAAACAATCGAAAACGCAAATTGGATCAGGAAGCGCCGACGCCCAGAAAATTTCAAACGCACTTTGATTAACAAAACATAACTAAAGTGGATAGTTTTAAACGAATTTTAAGATTTATTTCTAGCAAGATAAGTTACAAGCAAAAAAAAACAAACATTTGTGGTTGCAACCCATTTGGATTACAATTACACATATCTAAAACAAAAAAAACTGTCATTACAACAACAGAAGTATCAATGTTTATCACAACAGAAGCCCTGGCTAATGGTTTACCAGAAAAATGACAAAGGGCTTTATATATCTAAAGCTCTTCATTTAGTCATTAAATTAATAGGTAGTTTTATTTTAATCAAGATTTTTTGAAGGAGTACAGTGATTGGGCGCTTACTTGGCTTTCTTTTGGATAATTACATTTGTTTGAAACTCTATTAAAAAACTATATTTTCTGCAATTCACTCTGGAGTGCTCAACTTTATTTTGAGTGACCTCTGGTTTGTGTTAAGCAGAAAGTATTTGTTGGGGTTTAAGCTGACAAGACCATTTGGTATTTTATATGTTACTATTAACTCATTTCTTTCTCTACGTTCTTCTAAAGTATCAAGACTTAATATACTTAATCTATTTTCATAGCTAGTATCTTTTAAATTACAGACCCTAAAGACTCGTTTGGTAAATGTGCGTTGAACCTTTTCCAAAATGTAACTATCTTTTTCATATATGGGTTCCAAAGTAAACTTGCGTATTCTACAGTAGGCCTTACAAAACTTCTATAAGCGGTTAAATTGAACTCACAAAACTATGTACTGTTTTCTGCCCACATGAGAGTTTTTGGGGTGTTAAATGTTTTGCCAAAATCAGCATTAAATTTTCCCAACATTTTTTCCCACACGTCGTGTTTTTTAGCGAAAAAAATCGAGGATTTTTTGTACGGGAAACGCAATATCTCAACAAATACGGCACCAATAATATCATAATATTCAAGACACAAAATTAAACTAAAAACTAGCCGCTTTCTTTGAGTGTATTTTTGGTAACTTAAAATTTAAAAACTATTGAGAAATCTTTCAAGTACGGAATTATCGAAAAAACGCCATTTTTGGTGGTAATATTTTCTAAACCACGGGAGATATCTTGATTAAAAAATTTCTGTGGGCTATTGGGGGTAGGGGTAAGGTTATGACGAAAATCATCAAAATCAAAGATAAAAAGTTTGACTCGGTACCGCACCTTCAAGGTGGCTTTTTACTTTTGTGGTAACACTATAAATATTTTAAAAATTAAATGAAATTTTAGAACAGCTCCTATTACAGCGATAATTATTGCATTATATATATTCACATCAATTACGACAATATTAGCAGTTTTTATAATATTTCAATCAAGTGTTAATTTAATCTTGGTTGGATTGTTTATCTTATCTATGCTGAATGGACTTTTGATTTCTGGGCTAGGTAATTTTTTCATTTTTAATTAAACCATCGTGTTCCAAATTAGTCAATCCTTTTATAATTAGGAAATTTTGATTAAGAAAAATGATGATAATTCCTTGTACTGTCAGGTCTTAAAAATATACCTTTTTTTAAAACACCTTTTTATGAAACAAGTATGTGACACGTGCCAGACATACGGCCGGTGTCATAGAATATTTCCTCCCCTGTGACTTTCCTCCGGGGGAGAAAATATTCTGGCTGCGTTCAGAATATTTCCTCCGGGGGGAGGAACTATTCTGATTTTGCGTCGGAATATTTCCTCTCCCGCGTAATATATTCCCCCCCGGAGGAAGGAAACATTCTGGATGCATAGAGATAATCTCCTCTTGAGGTAAGAACATTTTGATTTTGCGTCGGAATATTTCCTTCCCTTGTTATGGGTTTTTTACAATAACTTTTACGGCTTTATAAAAAAAAGCAAACAGTTTAAAATAAATTTTATTGCAGACTTTATTAGATTAGATCAATTTAACTCTAGACATTTGAATTGTTTTACGTTTAGCAACAATTTTTTTATTTGTCTTGTCACAGTCTAATTATAACTTATTTTGTAAAATGTTTTAATATCAAGAAAAGGGCAGCTGTCCAAACCAAATACAAATTTCATTTGATCCACATAATGACCATCTCAGACTATAGTCTAGTACTTTTTAAGGCTAGTCTAACACTTTTTTGAATTGAATGAAAAAAATAACATAATAAACTATAATTTTAGGTGCGCAATTACATATGTTTATAATCATTCCGTTGGCGAGATATACTCTTTGGGTCCAGCACAAAAGAATCCCGGCACAAAAGTGTCCTGAAAAAAATTGCAGTTGGCACAAAAGAGTCCCGGCACAAAAGAGTCCTGGAGAAAATGCATTCATGTGCCCAAGCGCTCCGAGCCCTGAGGTCGGCACAAAAGAGTCCTGGCATAAAATCAATTTTTCACAGCTAACATACAATGTTACACCTAAGCTTTCTTCCAGTTTTTTATTTGTTTTTTTTTAATTAGCCTCTTAAGAGGTTGTGTGAAGAATTTCAAGTATTTTTATTATTTAGTTATTAAAACGCTTAAAGCTTTGTAAAACATTTAAAAAATAAGAAAAAAATCATTGTTGTATTTGGGCATGAATCATATAATATTGAATTAGTGTTTTTGTCATAATTGAGTGTATGTCAAACAAAATCATGTCTAAGTAATGTTTTTAGTTGGCATAAATTTTTTTGTTCATTGTTAAAATATTAGAATTTTTATCAAACTAGTGTTTTAATCGTAATTTTAAGAGCGACCGTAGATGTCAGACAACAAGATGAACAGACCACTGCGACTTTTCGCGTGCCATTGCGCACAACTACAAATTAAAAAAACAAACAAAAAAAAACACAAAAAGACACTCTTTCCGCCCATTTTCTGATTTTTACCGAAATAACGAGTAAAAAACAACCAAATATTGTTATACCTCCAGACCAATACAGGTTTCTGTACTTTTTTGCCAACTTTTGATATTTTTTTAATTTAATTATTCTGTGTTTTTTTAACTAAATATTTGGTTGATTTTTCGAAACTAGTTGGTAATTTTTTACCAAATACAGTAGCAGTTTTATTATCAGATGCTTAGTAGTGTTGGCAGCTATTTAACCAAATATTTGTCAACTTTTTACTAAATACTTGGTATTTGAATTACGCAAATTACACGAATTATTAATGCTAAATGTTTTATTTAAAATCTTTCTGATCCTAACGCAATGCAAATAAATACACCAGAAAAGCAAAACTATTGAGCATAACTTTAAATGACATAAATAACACCACAAAATACGCAGTAAGTAAGGTAAATATTCACTAAACTCTAAAAAATTTCTAGTGAAAAATAACAAAGCGATTTAAAAATGTTAAATACGAATTTTTTACTGAAACGCTTTATTATTTATTTACAATAAAAATGTTGGTGATTAATTATTAGTTTTGTATTTGATTAAAACTTTTTTGATTAGTCAATAATGACTCGTTAACGCAACTACTGCACATAATGAATGAAACGTATAATTTTATGAAAATGCCCCCATGTTTTAATGTCGTTAAAATATTAGCGGTCTTTCAGAATTTTTTTTAAATTTACAGAAACTTTTGACATTCTTTTGAAGTCTAACGCAAACGTTATCACATACGAGACAATACATAGAATCGTTTTTTAGCTCAAAAAACGTAAAATCACATTAAAAAATCTGGGTAACTATATGGGTTTTCAACCACATTAAAAAATCTGGGTAACATTTCTCCAGCCCGCTAATGAAAGGATTGAAAACTGAAATTATTAGAATAAACATTTGTTTTCCCAAGAAAAAAAAGTAGCAACTTAAAAAAAATTTTTAGCTAAAAATCTTTTAAATTAACTGTTCTCGTTACTTTGACAAAGAGTCACAATCAGTATAAAATCAACGTGACTCATTTTGTTTGGATTATTTATGTGTTAGAATATAAAAAGAGTCAAAGTTACGAGTATTTTACGACGCTTATGACTCATTATGTCAGAATAACGACGAGTTGAAATACGTCATAAACTGGAAGACAGCTGAGGTGTGAACATTGTATGAGAGCTGTGAAAAATTGATTTTATGCCAGGCTTCTTTTGTGCCGACCTCAGCGCTTGAAGCGCTTGGGCGCATGAATGCATTTTCTTCAGGAATCTTTTGTGCCGGGACTCTTCTGTGCCAGGACTCTTTTGTGCCAGGTGTGATTTTTTTCAGGACTCTTTTGTGCCGGGACTCTTTTGAAGGCGAGCCATACTCTTTTATCAGTTGTAATACTATCAATAGAACACGTATTTTTTGTTCACATTACAATGTGAAAAACTTTGCCGACATTTTAATTTATGTTTATAGTTGATAACTTGCATTTTTAAAATAAACGTAAAAAAATTAGAGTTTTAGCTACGCAATAACATACACTTCTAATAGTGCTCGATTATTATTATGAGTTTAAATTCTGCTTAAATTTTTGAAAAAAGTTTAAAAAAATGGCTCCTACGAAAATTATTGACCGATTCTCTACCCTTTGCAAGAAGCCTATGTTTCTTTCTAATAAATCAGTAGCGGCAGAGGAAGATCTGTTTTAAGATATAAACATTTAAAAAAAATATAAGAATATTAAAGAAAGGAAGAACATGAATTAAAAAATTTACCCACGTTCTTTAATTTGCGTTGGCGCGGTTCCATAGGGCTGAATCGCCGTGTGGCGCGGTTCCATAGGGCTGAATCGCCGCTCCTGTGCCACCAATGATTCCAATTATATTTTTAAAAAAAGAAGAAACGAAGAACATGAATTACAACATTTACCCATGCTCTCTATTTTAGTTGGCGCGGTGCCGCGGGGCTTAATCACTGTGTGGTGTTCCCGCGCCACCAAAACTTCAATTATATTTTTTTAAATTAAAATTAATAAGAAGATCAACATTAGTTAAAAATTTACGCACGTTCTCTAATTATAGTTGGTGCGTTGACGTGGGTAAACTTCCATATGGTTCTCTCGCGCCACCAATGATTGCTATAATACTTTTGAAACAAAGATGATAATAAAAATAATGAGAAGCAGAAGATGAAAATGAATTACAAAATTTACCTACGTTCTCTACTTATAGTTGGCGTGGAGCCGTGGGACTATATTGCTGTGCGGCGCTTTTGCGTCACTGATAATTGCAATTATTTTTTCTGAAATTAAAAATAGCAAGAAGAAAAAATAAACATTGATTACAAAATTTACAAAGTTTTCTAATTATAGTTGGCGCGGTGGCGTGGGGCTAAACCACTCGCGTGGCTTTCCCGCATCACCGATGATTACATTTTGTTTTTGAAATAAAACTTTAAATTAATTTTTTCATCAGTAAAATTTAAAAACTAATATAATAAGCAGGTTTTAGAACGATAAAATAATTCAAAAATATGCACAAAAATGGTTTCGTAAACGTTTTCTATCATTAATCTGACTTATTAGTTTAATATCAGTTGCGTTTTGACCTAAAAAACATCCATAATCGAAGATTTAAACAAGGTTGTTGTACACAGTTAGCTTAAAAAAAGCTAATTTATCCTATTTTTAATTTTGAAATGTTTAATTTTGTTTATCGGTTTTAAACACGTCAAATAAGAAGGGAGAGGAAATATTGTTGCGCAAATCCAGAATATTTCCTGCGGGGAGGAGAAGAAATATTATAAGGGGGGGGGAGGAAATATTTCGACGCAAAGTCAGAATATTTCCTCCCCCAGAGAAACTGTTAGGGGAAAGAAAATATTCTATGACACCGGCTGACATATAATTTTCTTATTGCTGATATATAATATTTTTGTCTACATTTGCACTATTTTGTAAAAGTCATTAAATTCGGATGCTTATAGAAAACTTATTATTTATTTTGAAGTTTTTATTCATTTTCTTATGTGTACATAAACAACCTAAACAATTGTTTCCGAACTATTTAAACAATGAAGATATAACTAACATCGCATTAGAATTTTAAGGAATCTGAAATGTAATACAATATTCGTGATCACCTCATATATGTTTTGCATTATGGAAACGATTGCTAAAAATTGAAGATATCTACATGCATTGGAGATTAATTTTTCTCAAGCGCTAATTGGCTGAAATTGATTTTATAACGTTATAACTCTGTGAAGATCTTAAACCTTGAACAACTTCCGTTGTTGAAATGAAAGGGTTTTGACTATCGTGACATCCATTGTCAATGTTTCAAATTGTTTTTTTAAAGTGTTTTTAATTGGAAATCTTACAATAACTTAAATTTTCACCAATAAAAACCCAGAATAAATCTTTCCGGCTTTTTTATTTAAATTATGTGCACTTAAAAACCACAGAATTTTTTTTAACATCTATCAAGAAACCGCTTCTGCACACGCAAAAACAAATGGTGAGTTAGTTTACAATATAACATGACACTTTTGGTTTCTTTCGACTAATATTTCTTACCAATAAGTTAAAACTAGCTCCAGCGCAAAAAATTTAAAGCCAAAATCTTAACGAAGCCAGGTGCGGTGCGGAGTCAAATTTTTTGTCTTCGATTTTGATAATTTTCTGTGAAAACATTATACCTGCCCCCAATAGCCTACAAAATTTTTTCAACAAAATATCTCCAGTGGTTCCATAGTCGTGACCCCCCAAAAATGGCATTTTTCGACAATTCTGTGTGTGATAGATTGCTCAATGGGTATAACAATTTACGTTACAAATTATGCACTCAAAGAAAGCGGCTACTTTTTACTTTAATTTTATACCTTTATCGTTATAATTGGTAAAATATTTGTCGAAATATTGCGTTTCCCGTACAAAAAACCGCAACTTTTTTGTTAAAAACACCAAACGACGACAGTGATTTTTCGAAGATTCCCGAAACTTTCTTTCCTTAACTTCGTATTTTTAGGGAAAAAATCGAGGGTTTTTGGTAAAAAAACACTATATCTCGACAAAAACTGTCCCAACTTAACGATCAAGGTATCAAATTAAAGTAGAAAGTAGCCGCTTTTTTAAGCATATAATTTGTAACTTAAAACGTTACATTTATTGAGCAATCTTTCACGTATAGAATTCTCAAAAAACGTAATTTTTGTGGGGTCATAACTCCTGAACCACTGAAGATATTTTGTTGAAAAAATTTTTGTGGGCTATTGGGGGCAGGGGTAAGGTTTT
>JASAMX010022185.1:0-18524 GCA_030248175.1 Microlaimidae sp. YZB2_3
GTGGGTGTGGCCTAAAGGTCTCTAAACCTTTTTTTTGTGAAATCCAAGCTCTGCAAATATCTGCTAATGTAATTTTTAACTAAGAAAACATGTTTCCAGTGCTAAAAACAATAGATAATACGTTATTAGGCCAAAAACAGTGTATTACCAAGAATATATAAGAGAAGAATGTACCACTCAATACAAAAAATCGCACCCATCCGTGCATCGGTTTGCCATAAATAAACCCCCCGGGGGTTTATGTACCCCCCGGGGGTACATAAACCCCCCCGGGGGAGTATATAAACCCCCCCGGGGGAGTATATAAACCCCCCCGGGGGAGTATATAAACCTCCCGGGGGAGCATATAAACCCCCCGGGGGGAGTATATAGACCCCCCCCCCGGGGGGAGTATATAGACCCCCTGGGGGGGAGTATATAGACCCCCCCGGGGGGGAGTATATAGACCCCCCGGGGGAGTATATAGACCCCCCGGGGGAGTATATAGACCCCACCGGGGGAGTATATAGACCCCCCCGGGGGAGTATATAGACCCCCGGGGGAGCATATAAACCCCCCCGGGGGAGTGTATATGCTCCCCCAAAATTTAAAAAAAAAAATTTTTTTGTGGAAACGCGTCGCCGCGGCGCGGTTGTCTCGTTGACTGTAGAAACTGTATTTATTATGTCGCCGAAAAGTAATATGTCTCCCCGGTTTTCCCCGGTTTTAAAAGTTTACAGTCATAGAAGTTCCATCAAATAAAAAAATAATTTTAATTGTCATAATAACCTGTTCATTATTTCCAACCGTAATGTAACTCATTGACTGTAGCATTTCTGTCCAAGAATCTTCACCTAAAGTTTTCGCAAATTCTTCCTTTGGACTATTAATATTCACATGCCATACCTATAAACACAATTTTAATATGTTTACATTCAGAAAAATTGTATTATATTGAATTGATTATAAAAAAACACATTTAAAAAATTCTAAATAGTGTTGCCACCAAATTACCCTAAAAATAAACTTTTTTGAACATGAATCAAAAATATTATATTTTGCAGAAAAATGAGTCAATATAAAAAAAACCATACGGAAATAACATTACACATTAAAAATTACAAAGTTAAGATAAGTTAAGATCTACGATATTCAAGAAAAGGGGTTAAGGTGAGTCCATCTTTTCCATCATTATTATTTGCCCTTTATCATTAAAAAATTATGCCGATGACATCACCCATAAAACTTTTTTCTTCCTTCCTATCATGAAATCTCAAAATTATAACGTTATAGGTTTTATAAAGCTTTACAGCGATAAACTCTCATATTGTAATTTCCTCAATGCTTTAACAGTTTGATTTTAAATTAATCAGTTAAAAATAATCATCAAATATTATGACGTTAACATACCTTTGCCAGGGGTTTACGGAAAAAAAGCACCCGTGACAAAGGCGGAAAAAAGCACCCATGGCTGAGGTGGAAAAAAGCACCCGCGCGCAAGGCGAAAAAAAAGCACCCGAGCGCAAGGCGGAAAAAAAGCACCCAAAAGGAGCGCATGACAAATATTGTGCAGCGACGTTTATTTATTACGTTATCACTATTGTATATACACTATTGTATATACAGCAAAAAAAGCTATGAGAGTGACATCACTAATTTTTAGAACATTCAACTCAAACTCTAGAAATAATTTTCTCAGAGCATATAAGTCCTATGTTAGACCAATTCTGGAGTATGCTAGTGCAGTTTGGAACCCTTATTTACAAAAGGATATAAACATTTTGGAAAAAGTGCAACAAAATTTCACTAGGCGTTTGTTTTATAAATGTAAGTTGTTACCTGTTGGTTATGAACATAGACTGAATTACCTAGGTTTAGAAAGATTAAAGGATCGAAGAGACAAAATTGATTTATATGAGTGCTTTAAAATTATACATTGCTTAAACAATTTGCAAACCAATGATTTTTTTAAGTTTAACCTGCAGCCCACCCGTGGTCATCCATTTAAATTGGCAATGGAAGACTGCCGAATTAATGCAAGGAAATTTTCTTTTGCAAATAGGGTTGTTACTCCTTGGAACAATCTACTCCCATCTCAAGTAACTGTCGATTCTTTGGATGCATTCAAGAAGAGTTTTGGAACTGACTTAAATAAGCGCTCTTTTTGAGCCTTTAAAGTCATATCAGATAGCTATGTTCATTGATAATTAGTTACAATTGTGATTCATATTGGCGGCAATTAAGTCGCAGATTTGATGTTGTTGATGAAAAAAGAAAATAGCTATTTGTTTTTTAGGAGTTTTTTAAATTTTGATTTTACAATGCTGTTAATTATAGATAGCAAACCTTTTCAGTAGTTTAATGTTAGAATTTATAAAATAAATATTTTCAAATTGAATCATATAATTGCGTAAAAAACGAAAATATTTTTACAAAAGTATTAAATATTAAATATTTTATTTTTGTTTTTAAGTCAAAGTCAGTTTTATTCCAGAAAACATATAACACATAAGCATAATTCAACATTGCGCACCGATCACGTTCGCGTAAAAGACCAAGACATGGTTTATTCTGAAAATATGGCTCAAAGGCTTAAGGATTTAAGCACTAAAGTGAGCTATTTGAATTTTTGTATTTTATAATGTAATTTTTTTATAAATCATTGTTCGTTATTTTTGCTACAAATAATTCTATTGTGTCTTTCTTAGAAATTCATTTTCTTAAACATTCATTTTGACCTGAAAACTTAAGTTTGGACGCAGTTAGAAGTCATTTTAAACATTTTTTTCTTTATTTTTCCAAAATTGGGGGGTTAACTTTTTCTACCCCCCACTTCTAAGTAGGGGGGGTTAAGCTCCCCTTCTCAGAATTCGGAAGAGGGGTTAACCCCCCAACCCCCCATGCCCATGTATGCATTTAATCTTTAATATTAAACCGTTTTTAATGATAATTTTAAATAATTTTATTTTTAAATGTTTGATTCAATACTGCAAATTATCGAGGTCAGATAGAAGTAGAACAAGTAGAAATAAAATGCATAAAATTTTTTGATAATGAAGAAATCAGGATTTTTCAACTTTCTATGTTTAAACAATTACTACAGAGATATTGAATTTCTAAACTACTTTTACATGGTAGAAAAATATTATTTAGTGATGTTCCTACTCCCCAATATCATGCTCTGGAGCTCTGGCCATTTAAAGCGGAGGGAGCTCCAAAACTCCGGGGCTCCTCCCCTACATGAGCAATTTTCAGTTTGTTTAAGTTTGAAACACAGTTAAGGCTGGTTCATACTTATGTAAAAACGTCCTTTGGACAAAGTCCAAAGGACTTTTTACGTACGTTTATACGCTGTATATGTCCTTTGGACTTTGTCCAAAGACGTTTTTACATAAGTATGAACCAGCCTTTAAAGTTAGTCTATCTGCATTATTAAGACTATTTCTTGGTTTTTAAATAAGTTTTGAAAAAAATTTAATTTACAAAAAAATTGACTTAATAATCCATGGCATCTTTCTTTAATTATTCATAAAATTAGTAGGAAAATAGGGCGGAGCTCTGGAGTTCCGGAGCGTCAGCGGTTGCTCCGGAGCTCCAAAAAGCGGATGGAGGGGAACATCTATAATCTTATTATATTGTGTGCTAAAACTAAAAAAATACGACCTTAATTTTAAGATTATTTCTGCAATAGTGGTCTCGATTTGGATAATCTGGATTATGCTGAAAACAACCGTTTTTTATTATTATTGTAGGTACAGTAGGTAAAGTGTTATTATTTTCTTTTTTGGAAAAACACTTTTGACATCTGTATATGGCCCCATCAACTGCGGCTTTTTTCCATGTAAATTCCAGTACCAAACTGAGCCAACGTTGATTTGGGTACTGTATTTTTAGGTGTCGATTACAATTACTTAAAACTTTAAAAGGTTCCGCATCACCGAAATCAGCCATTTTTTAACGATTATATTGAAATTTGATAGATTATCGAACTAGAAAAACAAAACATTGAATTGAAATTAAAAGTTGTTTGTTTATATAGTTAATAACACGGCCTAATTAATATAAACAATTTGACCTAATTAATGTGAACGGCTTGACCTATTTTCAAATTTATTACGTAATATATTTGCCAACACACGCACACCACTACTTTACTTTGAAAAATGTTAAAACCAGCACCACCAAAACACACTTAAAAAGCTGCTATATGTACAAATGAAATTAAAGGGAATTGTGTATAAAATGTTTAAATATTTCTTAACACTGTTTTCGTTTTACTGTTTTCCATTATACATTTGTAAACGCTAACTTTATTAAGTGGTAAGTTTATAGCGCGCGAGATTTTAGTGGTCGTGCGTGAACTTTTGCTTTCCCGCGTAATTATCTATTTTATTATTGTCCTGCGGCAAATTATGACATAAAAAATTACTGTAGCGTATTTATTATGATTTCACAAAGAAATACAAAGATAAAAAACCGCAAATTAAAAGTTTGTGCGAATTTACAGTTAACATAAATTTCTTGCAATTTGTTGGCATACAATTAAGCAACTGAACACAAGAAATGTATTGATTTTTTTTATTTTTAATTATTTTATTTAACAAATAATTGTTAATTTAATCTTGTGTTTATCAACCAAATAAAAATCTTACATTGACTAAATATAAATAACCGCTAAACGCTACGAAATGTTTAAGTTAAGTTTTTTAATACTGATAACGTAATAAATAAACGTCGCTACACGATATTTGTCATAATATGCTCTCGTCGGGTGCTTTTTTTCCGGGTTAAGGGCGGGTGCTTTTTTTCCGCCCCGCCCACGGGTGCTTTTTTTCCGCCTTAATATTGGGTGCTTTTTTTCCTCTTTTGCCGCGGGTGCTTTTTCTCCGTCACCCTTGCCAGGTCTGGAAATTCTCCCCAAAATATTAGTGGCTGTGCCCCCTTGTTCTATTGCCCCTCCCCGCCCAAAAATGAAAAAGTACACAAAAACTATGACGCCATTTTTGACCTATTAGGACGCAATTTTCAATGATTTTTTTGCGATTGTTAGCCTACTTTAATGCATTTTAAGCCATTTAAGACCTATTTTTTTACTTAAATTTGTTTTTTTGTCCCTTTTTTCTTTTATTCTCTTTTTTCTTTTTCTCCCCGTATATTTAAAAACGTATCTTAATGAGATTGCGAGTTTACACTCCGCGGTGGTAAATTAACATCACGTGGTTGTGAGATTACACGTTGCGAAAAATCACCGTTTTAATTATAGAATTTATTTATTGAAAACTGAAAAAAAAAACATTTTTGTTTAGAAACTGTTAACTGAAAAACTAGTTTCAATTGTTTTGAATATGTTTTTTTACCTGTTTCGTAATAAATTCCAGAAAGATTGTCAATTTGTATTCGGTGAGTTAATAGTTTTTTGGGGGCAATTTTAGATTTGACAAAAATCCCAACAAATACCTTCTTAAACAATATTTAATGGGTAAACACAGAACCCCAGATTCCAGGACCATGTTTATACGATGGTATAGCTTTTGTGTAAATTAACTTTTCTTTCGAACAAACAAATAATCACCAAAATTTTTCTTTAGAGGGCTCAATTTTCGTACAAATTTTAGTTGTCTTGTCATTGTCAATAATTAATATTAACATAACCAAATGGCTTTTAAGAATTCATGTTGGATTGGAATATTATGAACGGCGTTTTTTTTATTTTAACCTTAGCATTATTAATAATTGATGTTTCAATACAAGCTTTCAAATACAAAACAAAACGTTAAACTTTACAAAATCTTTTTTTACCTTTCCATCCATTCCAACAGCCCAAGCATTTTTCTCCCCAATAGATGCGCACATTAATCGTGAGCCTTAAGCAATATAATAATTTAAAGCAAGGTTTTTTTTAGTTTACGTAATATTTCACTGTTTTAAATAATACACAGTTTTAAACTCCGCAAAAGCTGATCGTACAGTATGTAAGCAGTTAGAAACGGGGTTTATATTCGCTCAAAAAAAACCCACAAACCTACCACACCCAAGGACGTAGCCAGGGAGAGGACGTTATGGGGGTCGTAACCCCCTCCTTTGGTCTGGCAGAAGAAAAAATTTGGGGGTCCTTAGAAAACAATATTTTAAAAAATTTTCTCACGCTTTGCTCCGTTCAGCGCTCGACGTTTATATACCTTTTTACAACTTTTAAGTGAAGTTTCTAAATGAATTTCAAAGACAATTTTTGAAAATTTTTTCGTGCTGTCGCACGATTTTTAATGTTATGTCTATTTAAACCTATAAAATTTTTCAAGTTTAACTTAAAAAAACAGTGCAAACAACAGCAAAAAGAATCACTTAGCGCGAAGCACAAAAAATTTAACTTTTTAATGTCTTTTTACGGTATTTTAAAAATTTGGAGTACAACCTCCTACACTACAACCACTTTCGAAAAATTTGTATGGAGTGCAACCCCCCCCCCGTTTCCGAAATCCCGGCTACGCCCCTGGCCACAGCCCGCGAAAACCTGAAGTTACCAAACAAACTAATCCTAAAATTGGCGGTCCCTAAAAACATCCTTGATCCTTTACACTTGTACAATCGCGATTTTAAGAGGTATGTCCTGAAAATTTTTTCTGGCACCCATAATACCGACTGAATTCGGGGAACCCTCCTAGGTCATATTTTTCGGTAGGTACCTTTTGGCCGGGCTAGCTCCGTCCATCCGTCGCCCATCGGATCCATTCCACTGATTTTGGATCTGGCATACAGGCGACCGTCCCACGTGACCACCCATACCTGTCCCGATTCTGGGGAGCAGGAAATGTTCCCGATTTCTTCTCCCTCGTCTGCGTCTACAAAATGTAAACTCTATAGGCGATCTGACTTAATTTCGGCCAGGCCTTAATTTTGGCCACGAATTTAGAGTGTTAGCTAATTTTTAAAACACAAAAGAACTAGCACTAAAGTAACTGGATGAATGTTGAATAAAGTGTTTTTGCTAAAGTTTTTTTATTTTTGTTATTCTGAATCATCAACATTTTCATACAAAAAGTGAATTTTTTTTGTGATTGTCTTTATTTTTGCTTTGTGTTTAAAACGCATTAAATTTAGAACGAAGCACTGTAATAATCTTAAAATATCTTCTATTTAAGGCTCAAAGTTGTTAATTGGCATGTTGTGATATTTTTTTTTTCAAAATCATTTTGCAATGCGTTTAACTAATTGCCATTTCAAGATTCCGTTGATTTCGGCTACCTTAAAATTAAGGGTAAATAACCTGCTGTTTTTGCTGTTAAATATATATTAAAAATATATATATATTAAAAAAAATATATCATTGTAAATAATTTTTTTCGTCGTTTGACTTTTTTGACGTTTTTTAAGGCAAAAAAATTCAACAAAAAGTAAAGGTAATTAAAACTTGTTTTTTAAGGTTTTGACATAATTATTTAAAGTCTTCCTAATAACTATTAAAGTATGCAAACGGGAAAAACTTAAGTTAAATGTACCAAGAACAATACCTAAGGATAAATTTGCAACCTTTAAAAATTTTTATTCTTCGTTTTGGCAATAGTTATAGCCAGTATTTTTAGGTGGTCGAAGTTAATGGCTAGCGCCTTAATTTCGGCCACTATAAAAAAAGTTTAAACCGCCATTGATCTTTAATTGTAACAGAAATTTTAAAATTTTGTACTGGAATAACAAAAATGGCTATCGTTTCATTTTTAGACCAAATTTTGGGTCGATTGAAAAAACCAGAAAAAAATCCAAAAAAATAAAAAAGGTGGCTAAAATTAAGTCAGCTACCCTAAACTTTTGAGGTTTTGGTGTTTCACAAATAGGATATTCAATCGAGGTATATAGTAAAATCAACATGTGATAGCATAGGTGGGCAGCCTCTCGGAATTTTTTTTTGGGGGGGGGGGGGTATAAGGGGGGGGGTCAAATTTTAGGGGGGGGGGGTGTCCGGCAAGACCCAAATTTTGGAGGGGGGTGTACCCAATATTTCCGCGCTGCCTTAAAATGGGCTTAAAACGCTTAAAAAACGTAAAACAAGCTTATAAATGCTTTAAAACTGTGTAAAATTTAAATAAGACCTTATTGCAACTTATAAATTTTATTTTTTTATTCTTTTATTAATAATGTGTTTATATATTCTTATAATTAGATTAGAAATCATAGTTTTTTTTAATAATTACGTAATAATAGAATAATAATTATTATTGTCTTGATTATAAAGTCAAGTATCACAAACTTTTTAATCCATAATCTTATATTTAATTAAAGGTTATATACATACATGGGCGTAGCCAGGGGGGGTCTTGACCTCTCTTTTGGGTCGGCAAAGGGAAAAATTTGGAGTTCGACCCCCTTTTGGGTTGCCAAGGATAAAAATTTGGGGGATTATTTACATACATGGGCGTAGCCAGGGGGGGGTCTAGACCCCTCTTTTAGGTCGACAAAGGGAAAAATTTGGGGTTAGACAGACCCCCCTTTTGCAGTGGCGTGCGCAGGATTTCATTTTGGGGGGCGGTCTGGGGGCCCTACTAACCCTGAAGGAGGGTCTGGGGGGGCGGCAGCCCCCTGAAATAGGGGGTCTGGGGGGCGAGAGCCCCCTAGCGGGGTCAAGGGGCGGAGCCCCGTGTCAGGGGGTCCGGGGGGCAGAATGCCCCCCCGGGGGAGAAAATGTTTAATTTAAGGCGCTAAAATACACTTGAAATTTTAATTCCAAATGATACTTATTACAAAATTTAAGGTTTCTTATACCTACACATTTAAAACATGTGTTTAAAACGTTAATTAAAGGATAATAGTGTTTATAGTAGTTTTATTAAACTGTATACCTTAACTACTGAACGGGATAATCGATTTTTAATCGAAAAACAAAGATAAACTGTCAATTAACAATTAACTCTCCGCGCGAAGCGCGGAAAATTTTTTTAGTCCTTTTATAACACTTAAAATTTTTTCTCCGGGAGGCGAATTTGGGGGGGGGTGTCCCCGGGTACCTCAAATTTAGGGGGGTGTCAGCAAAATCCGAAATTTTGGGGGTATAACCCCAAACCCCCCCCCTGCCCACCTATGTGTGATAGTGCAACGTCTAACTCTCAGTCGGTGAGACAGTCCTGCATTTTAAAACTCAAAAACGCTAAAAATAGCTAATTGTTTTACATTTCTTCTGTCAAAACTCGTTTCATTGGAACAGGTTGGTGGCAAAACAGAGCGCACAGATTTGGCCTCAAATCAGATATAGCAGATAAACAGATATAGCAGCAAGTCGGGGTATACTTCTTGATCTCCACATTTTATTTTAGCATTTAATCAAACAAAAACAAATTAAAATCCTTTACCAATATCCGGCGCTGTTACTTCCACCCAGAACAAACCTTCGGGCTGCTGTGAATGAATCCCTAAACATTAAAGAAAATTTTCTACATAATTTTTTTTTCGAAACAAAAAATCTGCATTCACCCATGCCTTCTCAGGCGTACCACCACAAAAAAAACTGGGAGGTTAGTTAGCATGGCCAGTGTTTTCATGTTATTTCCTCCAGAAATGCTACTGCCTTTGCGGGTTGAAACCATAGATCTTCTACTTTTAGCAAAAATATATAATAAAGAAAAAATGAGACACTTAGAACAAACTGCTTGTAAAAAAAGATCCCATTTAAATGGGACCAGGTCCCATTTAAATGGGACCAGGTCCCATTTAAATGGGACCAGGTCCCATTTAAATGGGACCTTTTGATTTTGGTCCCATTTAAATGGGATCCCATTTAAATAAGTCCCATTTAAATGGGATCCCATTTAAATAGGTCCCATTTAAATGGGACTTATTTAAATGGGACCTATTTAAATGGGATCCCATATGGGATCCCATTTAAATGGGATCCCATTTAAATGGGACCTATGAATAAAAAAATTACAACAATTTTTTTTATTAATAAATACGCATTAATTTATATTGTTTTTTATTTGAGCGGCGGTCTGACGTGCGTAATTAAAAAACAAAAAAAAATTTATTAACGCATCATTTTTAATTCTTTTCGCGTGAGCGGCGATCGGATATGCCACACACACACACATACGTTTTTTTTAATTTTTCTTTAAATCATTTTCAGCAAACTTTAACTTCAATTTTTTTAATGACTTATATTTTGTGAATACACGAAAATTTGAAAAAAAAATCAGCGTTCTATTTAATTTTTAAAAATTATATTAGCACTGATATTTAAATGGTTTTTTAAATTTAAATTTTTCATAAAAAGTATTTATATTGTTTTCTTAATACAACCCTATTTTATAGCTGACGAATATTGAAACATATTGTGATCTAGTTTCGTGAAAATGGTTCTTTTTAGTTTTTCTGTAAATACTGTTTTGTTTACTGTAAAAATATCATTTAAATAGACTCAGCCCCTTAAAAAAACTTAAGATTTTAATAATCACTTTATTGCCAATGTTAATCTTACTCTTGAGTGTCGAAAGAAGTATTAAAAAATAGAATAGAAAAATTAAAAGTTATGTTCCGCGCTTTTAAAACAATTATTTCTTAAGAAAATCCGCAATTTTTCTTTTAAAGAATTAACAAAATCACAAAAACAGTTTGCAATTAATGTTCGGTTTTTTAAAACATTCGAATTCCTAAACTATGAAAAAACAGTTTTTCTTCTTTGACATTATTTTTTAAACTTTAGTTTGGTTTATTAAACATATAAATTCATTGATTAACAGTTTCGGAGTATACGTAAAATATTAAGAAGGAATTTTAATTATATACAAAACAACATTTTACTTTCATTTAGTATGTAGTTTTTAAGACAAGGAAATATTATCAGGCGTAAACAATTTACTGTTGAGTTTTGAATCAAAATATAACAGACTATTAAAGAAATTTGAAATAACACTAATTTCGAATACACTAATAATCATCATAATAATCATAATAATAACAATAATGATACAATCATAATGATTAATAATAATCATTTTGACCATAACAGTCTTGATATTTTACTTTGGAGAACCAAATAAACAATTTGGTAGTTTGGTAATTGAAATTCGGAGTAATTGGTAACTGAAAAACGTGCCAATTTTTTATACTCTATTCATAAAGCACTTATCATGGCTAGTTATATATGATTTTCAACATGGAAGCTTTTTACTATTTAATTTCTAAGTTTGTGTGTTTGTTTCTAAGTTAGAAAATTAAAACGTTAAAGGTCCCAAACTGAATATAAATTTAACTGAAACAAAGAAAAATGACGTGATATTGAAAAAAACGATTTTTTTATTTTTATTCTTTTATGAATAGTGCATATTGTGATTTTCGATAAAGGCTTGCTAATATTTTTAAATTTTAAAATCTTAATTTTAATTAATCACCTTGCTATGTAAACAATATAAATTGATTTTCTTTGTAAAAAAATAAATCCTAATAAATAAACTGTTACAGCAACTACCTTAGTATCTAAATTTTTAATTTAAACTATTAGGTGCACACAATTGAAGTTCGTTCTTGTTCAAAGCTGCTTCTATAGTTCTATAAAAAATAATAAATAAAAGATTATTCTCGTTTTTTTTCTTGCTTTGCATGCTTATGATTTTCTATTGCTTTTTTTTAATAAACATTATTTTTATTTTAGTTTATGAATATTATTTTAAAGCACTTGATATTTATTTTTCTGTAGCCGAACTCAATAAGCCATAAAAACTGTTTGAAAAATAAAAAAAACCAAGAAAATATACAGAATAAATAACATATTAATTTGTAGATTTTTTAAACTGTTTGGCAAATTTTGTGATTTGATTTTAAATATATTCCAGAGAAAATTTTTTTATTCAAGGTTTTTTAATTAATAACGAAGCTAAAAGCATTTGTGTGTCTGTGTGTGTGTGTGTGGCATATCCGACCGCCGCTCATAGGTCACCGAAGGGGGGGGGGGGTGGGGGGGGCGGCCCCCCCCCCCTACGGCCTCTGAGACCTATCCCCCCTAAGGCCCATTTTTGACCACTCCCCCCTTGAACCCCTGACCCCCCCTAAGGCCCCATTTTAAAGCCCCCCCCCCCAGACAAGCCCAACCAGTGCGTTAAAAATTGTCAAATTTCGTCAAAAAATTGTCAATTTTGGTCAAAAAAATGGTAAATTCACCGCAAGCACCCCCGGGTGCTTTTTTTCAAAAAAAAACACCCCGGGGTGTGACCCCCCCCTGGAGGTCCAAAACCACCACACCCCGGGGCGTGGACACCCCCCCCAGAGCCGTCGAACGTCGGTGACCTCAGCCCCCGCTCACCCGACAACAATTAAAAATGATGCGTTAATAAATTTTTTTGTTTTTTAATTACGCACGTCAGACCGCCGCTCAGATAAAAAATATAAAATGATGCGTATTTATTTATTAAAAAAATTGTTGTAATTTTTTTTATTCATAGGTCCCATTTAAATGGGATCCCATTTAAATAGGTCCCATTTAAATGGGACCCCATTTAAATGGGATCCCATTTAAATAGGTCCCATTTAAATGGGATCCCATTTAAATAAGTCCCATTTAAATGGGACCTATTTAAATGGGATCCCATTTAAATGGGACTTATTTAAATGGGATCCCATTTAAATGGGACCAAAATCAAAAGGTCCCATTTAAATGGGACCAGGTCCCATTTAAATGGGACCTTTTTTTACAAGCAGTTTGTTCTAAGTGTCTCATTTTTCCTTTATTATATATTTTTGCTTTTAAAGTGGCCTGAATTACATGTTTATCCCTGTTTTACCCCACTAACAATAATTAAATACAAAATAAAAAAAAGTTTTTTAATCATTATTCAAAAGTTTGGAAAATATTAACCCTTTCTAATGTGCACATTCAAAATTTTTCACTAAACTTGTGATTATGTTGTATGGTGTGTGTTTTTTCTTGTAATATTCTGTATGGTATATGTATTGCAGGGATACTATTAATATTATAATTGTGTTGATATTTGCTATTGTACGCTATTATTATTTGGGAATAAACCTTAATTTAAACTTTTAAAAAAAATTACCCTTCCATTAGCGAGATACATACCTCTCCAAAACAGCAGTTGTCCGCTAATCCGACAACCCAAATGGATTGGAACTCTGGTGGCTGACCGGGTACTTCAGATCCCCCTATTGCCACATTTATCACAGGATAGTTGGATGGGTGCTTAACCTGAAATAAAATCATTATTCTTAATAGATAAGGGAAAAGGGAGTAAAATAAGTAAAAAGTTTTCTTTTTAAATTTTCTAAGAAGTTGGATGGCTAATAAGTTCTATCACAAAATCATTAATTATTAAAAGTTATTAAAAAATCATTAATTATTAAAAAAAAAACACACAAAATCATTAATTATTAAAAGCTCAGTTCGTGTTATTTAATTACTTTCATATTTTAGGAGCCAAACGTTTTTTTTTAAATTAAAATTACTGAATTAAAATGAACTATGAAAATAATAAAACACACCTGTATCCATTTGTCGACAGCGCAGTAGCGCCTCGTTCGTATCCAGCGCCGTCTTCTCACGAAGGACTTGGAGCTGCGCTCCGGGCGAAAGGGCTTGTTGAAATTCGAAGACCACTGCCAACCCTAAACGCAAACCAACTCAATCACCACAATTCTTATGCCCATGTGAAAAAAGTGTAAAAGGTGAAACTTTCCTGGAGTCAAAAGTTCGTTGAAAATGCAAATGCTGTAAATTCAAGCTAATGCAATCAAAAACATCCCGTATTTTTTAAAGTTAGAAATGGGTTGATAAAAAAAAGTGGTATGAGGTTGCGGAGAAAAGTTAGAGCTTCCTTCCGGATAAAAATCTGTTGGAATATTGTCTATTGAGACCACAGTCAAAACATTATATCAACATATTTTTTTGTGATTTTTAAATTTAAAATGGGCTCAAAAATTTTTTTTAAAACTTTAAAAATGTATAATTTTGGGTGCCTTTAATGCTTTATAGATATATTAAAAATGAAAAGGTGCAAATTGAATTGTCGTGCGTGCTTGCAGCTCGAGGTTAGATGTCATGTAACAGATCAAAATCTTTCTGGCGGGTCCAGGATTACCGTGATAAATTACAACCTCATGCCATCCCTCCAAACCTTGGGTATTCCCCTGAAACTGGATTTAGTTAGAACAGTTAGTTAGAACACCTTTATTAAGTACAAACACATATATGAAACAAAACCAAATAAAATACAAAATAAGATAATACAGGTAGATTGTATTGTGTAGAATTAAGAGTTAAATAATACTTAAATAATTAAACGCAAGTAGTATATTTTCATAATTTATAAACAGAATTACAATTTTATAATTGAAAAAAACAGAATGAACAACATTTAAAACTAAATACTTTTACTTTGTGGTTTTTTGAAACATATCAAGTATTTAAATAAAGGGAAAGAGCACACAGAGCCTTACGGCTGCCTATATGTGTCTTTCACACTTCAAAAATTTGTGAAAATTAATCTTTTTTATTTGATTTTTAAAAGCAGCAAGTGTTTTTAAATTTACGGTTAAAAATTGTAGACTATTCCAGTATTTAGCAGTCCTGAGCGGAAAACTGTTAAAATATATTTCTTTATTGGCCTTTGGTATTTTAAATTTAAAATTGTGATCATTTTTTCCTATATAATAACCATAGCTGAAAAAATCATTGAAAGACAAGTTGCTAAAATTATTCAAAATATTAAAACACATATTTATATCAAAATGAATTCGGCGTTGTTCAAGGGACTTCAAGTTGAGAAAGTCCAAACGCTGTATATAGGTAAAAATTTTTTTATTAAGATTACACTTTACAAAAATGCGTCTTGTAAAAGTCCTTTGGACGTTTTCAATAGAGTCAATATCTTTCAAAAGATAAGGTGACCACACTGGAGAGCAATATTCCAGTATCGACCGCACAAAGCTTTTAAAAGCTTTGACTAGGGCTTTAAAATTTTTTGTTTGAAAAATTCTTAAAATCATATTCATAACTTTATACGCTTTTTTTATTATATTATTACAGTGTTTTTCAGGTTTAAGTGATTCACATATTACAATACCTAGATCAATGGCTTCTTTACATTCATTTAAAGACTCATTTTTTTATTTTTAAGGGCTGTTTGCGATTTCCATTTCCCATGTGAAGTACAAAACATTTATGGCTCGCAATTCTAAGCTGCCATTTATCTCCCCAATTAACTAACTTATCAAGAAAATATTGGAGGTCCAAATTATTTTGTTGCTTCTCTTCAACCTGATAGATTTTGACATCGTCGGCAAACATCTTACAAGTGACACCAACAAATTCATCAGGAAGATCGTTTATAAAGAGCAAAAATAGGAGTGGTCCCAAAACAGAGCTCTGGGGAACACCTGATATAACGTCTATCAAATTTGAGGTTTCATTATCTATGACTACTTTTTGTTTGCGATCAGTTAAAAACGCACAAATCCAACAAAGTAGGTTTCTTTTCCTTGTATCCCATAGGAACGTAATTTTATAATTAATTTTTGATGAGATACTGAGTCAAATGCTTTACTAAAATCAACATAGACTATATCCACAATTTTATTCGTATCAAGGGCTTTACTCCAATCACAGATAGACTCTAATAACTGAGCACAGGTGGATTTTTTACGTAGAAATCCATGTTGAAATTTAGTTATTAAATTGTTTTGTTTTAAATAGTCCAACATTTGATCATTAATAATTGTTTTTGTTTCCATTATTTTACAACCGATAATCGGAATAGAAGAAAAAATGGAAAAAGAGTTCCAAAGTTTTGACATATTTATGGTCTACCAATATTTGTACAAATTTAATACAGTCCGATATTGTTTTGTCATTAACTGGGCTAGCTTAAATAAAAAAACGAAAAAGCTAGATCAATTTTTGTGAAATCCCCTAATAATGCTACATTTTAACAACTACGTTTGATTTGAAAGAAAATTGGCACATTTCTTTCCCCCCGCCAGAGCAAAGAATTTCATTTGCAAATCAACATTTTTTAATATCTCATTTTAAAACTCACAAGCTACCTTTTCTTTCCTTTTCTTTACCACATACTATACGATACCTCACAGCTTATCGTTATTTCCAGTATATAAAAAAAGGTACAACAATAAATAGTAAAACGTACAACAGGTAATGAGTAGTTTTTGTGCTAGCGATTTAAACAATTATCACCCGATTTCATTAACTTCTATAGGTTGTAAAATAATGGAAACAAAAACAATTATTAATGATCAAATGTTGGACTATTTAAAACAAAACAATTTAATAACTAAATTTCAACATGGATTTCTACGTAAAAAATCCACCTGTTCTCAGTTATTAGAGTCTATCTGTGATTGGAATAAAGCCCTTGATAACAATAAAATTGTGGATATAGTCTATGTTGATTTTAGTAAAGCATTTGACTCAGTATCTCATTAAAAATTAATTATAAAATTACGTTCCTATGGGATACAAGGAAACCTACTTTGTTGGATTTGTGCGTTTTTAACTGATCGCAAACAAAGAGTAGTCATAGATAATGAAACCTCAAATTTTATAGACGTTATATCAGGTGTTCCCCAGGGCTCTGTTTTGGGACCACTCCTATTTTTGCTCTTTATAAACGATCTTCCTGATGAATTTGTTGGTGTCACTTGTAAGATGTTTGCCGACGATGTCAAAATCTATCAGGTTCGAGAGAAGCAACAAAATAATTTGGACCTCCAATATTCTCTTGATAAGTTAATTAACTGGGGAGATAAATGGCAGCTTAAAATTGCGAGCCATAAATGTTTCGTACTTCACATGGGAAATGGAAATCCCAAACAGCCCTTAAAAATAAAAAAAATGAGTCTTTAAATAAATGTAAAGAAGCCATTGATCTAGGTATTGTAATATGTGAATCACTTAAACCTGAAAAACACTCTAATAATATAATAAAAAAGCGTATAAAGTTATGAATATGATTTTAAGAATTTTTGAAACAAAAAATTTTAAAGCCCTAGTCAAAGCTTTTAAAAGCTTTGTGCGGTCGATACTGGAGTATTGCTCTCCAGTGTGGTCACCTTATCTTTTGAAAGATATTGACTCTATTGAAAACGTCCAAAGAACTTTTACAAGACGCATTTTCGCAAAGTGTATAATCTTAATAAAAATTTTACCTATTTACAGCGTTTGGAGTTTGGACTTTCTCAACTTGAAGTCCCTTGAACAACGCAGAATTCATTTTGATATAAATATGTGCTTTAATATTTTGAATAATTTTAGCGACTTGTCTTTCAATGATTTTTTCAGCTATGGTAATTATATAGGAAAAAATGATCACAATTTTAAACTTAAAATACCAAAGGCCAACAAAGAAATATATTTTAACAGTTTTCCGCTCAGGACTGCTAAATACTGGAATAGTCTACAATTTTTAACCGTAAATTTAAAAACACTTGCTGCTTTTAAAAATCAAATAAAAAAGGTTAATTTTCAAAAATTTTTGAAGTTTGACAGACACATATAGGCAGCCGTAAGGCTCTGTGTGCTCTTTCCCTTTATTTAAATACTTGATATGTTTCAAAAAACCACAAACTAAAAGTATTCAGTTTTAAATGTTGTTCATTCTGTTTTTTTTTTCAATTATAAAATTGTAATTGTGTTTATAAATTATGAAAATATACTACTTGCGTTTAATTAATTAAGTATTATTTAACTCTTAATTCTACACAATACAATCTACCTGTATTATCTTATTTTGTATTTTATTTGGTTTTGTTTCATATATGTGTTTGTACTTAATAAAGGTGTTCTAACTAACTGTTCTAACTAAATCCAGTTTCAGGGGAATACCTAAGGATTGGTGGGATGGCATGAGGTTGTAATTTATCACGGCAATCCTGGACCCGCCAGAAAGATTTTGATCTGTTACATGACATCTAACCTCGAACTGCAAGCACGCACGACAATTCAATTTGCACCCTTTCATTTTTAATATATCTATAAAGCATTAAAGGCACCCAAAATTATACATTTTTAAAGTTTTTAAAAAATTTTTGAGCCCATTTTAAATTTAAAAATCACAAAAAATATTGATTGTGTTGATATAATGTTTTGACTGTGGTCTCAATAGACAATATTCCAACAGATTTTTATCCGGAAGGAAGCTCTAATTTTTCTCCGCAACCTCATACCACTTTTTTTTATCAACCCATTTCTAACTTTAAAAAATACGGGATGTTTTTGATTGCATTAGCTTGAATTTACAGCATTTGCATTTTCAACAAACTTTTGACTCCAGGAGAGTTTTCACCTTTTACACTTTTTCACATGGGCATAAGAATTGTGGTGATTAGTTGGTTTCGTTTAGGTTGGCAGTGGTCTTCGAATTTCCAACAAGACTTTTCGCCCGAAGCGCAGCTCCCATGTCCTTTCGTGAGAAGACGGCGCTGGAATACAAACGAGGCGCTACTGCGCTGTCCGACAAATGGATACAGGTGTGTTTTTTTATTATTTTAGATAAGTTTGTTAATTAGGTAATTTTAATTTAAAAAAAAACGTTTGGCTCCTAAAA
>JASAMX010022186.1:0-32588 GCA_030248175.1 Microlaimidae sp. YZB2_3
ACACAGACACACACACACACACACACACACAGACAGACAGACACACACAGACACACACACACACAAATACACGCACACACAGAGACACATACAGACACACACAAACACACACACACACACACAGACACACAGACACACACACACGCACACAGACACACACACAGACACACACACACACACAGAGACACACACACACACAGACACACACACACACACACACACACACACACACACACATACACACACACACACACACACACACATACACACACACACACACACACACACAGACACACACACACACACACACACACACACACACACACACACACACACACACACACACACACACACACACACACACACACACACACACACACACACACACACACACACACACACACACACACACACACACACACACACACACACACACACACACACACACACACACACACACACACACACACACACACACACACACACACACAGACACACACAAAAAAAAAAAAAAAAAAAAAAAAAAAAAAAAAAAAAAAAAAAAAAAAAAAAAAAAAAAAAAAAAAAAAAAAAAAAAAAAAAAAAAAAAAAAAAAAAAAAAAAAAAAAAAACAAAACACACAAACACACACACACAAACACACACACACACAAACACACACACACACACACACACACACACACACACACACACACACACACACACACACACACACACACACACCACCACCACCACCACCACAACCGCGCTCATTTAATTCGCATTTAAAAAAATCCAGCAAACAAATTTTACTTAAATCTTAAAGAAATAATTAAAAAGACTTGTGCTCACAAACTACTAAAGAGTAAACTAGGAAACTAGGAATTAACTAAGTAGGAAACTTCCTTCCTAATTTCCTAATCAGGGAAGAGCGCGGTGCGCCCTTTACCTTATATTAAATGGTTTGGTTCACTGCGCGGTTAATCCTTGTTGATGGCCTAATCTAAAATCAACAAAACTTTAAATAGCTCTTTAGCCAATTAAAAATCTAAAGATTTTACATCACTAAAATATTACCCATATTTTTTGAAACTAAAAACCCAAAAATTTTTGTTAAACATACCTAGTTTCATACTAATAAGCTTAATTTGCTTAATTTTTTAGACTTTCGTTTTTTTTGTGGTCACCCAAAAATTTTTTCCCGTGGTGGATATTTTGAGCTGATTTTTTGTACATAAATGCTAAATTGTCGTCTCACCTGAATTTCATTCTTGTATATGCTCTATTGCCCGTAGTTAAACCTCTGCTCTTGTGAAAAACGACCAATTTTTTTCTAAGTTGCGCATTGGGTACTGGGGTACTTGTGCGACACTTATTTTCCCTACTGAATTACATATTAAGTAACTTCATTCAGTAATACACATTCTCTTGTGGTTATTTTTGTGGCGGAGGGCGCGTGGTAGTTTAGGTTTATTAAAATAAATACATAAAAATTGCTAATCACATTTTGCCATTCTGTCCGCTTTTCATTTGCGTTTCAATTTTATTCAAATTATAATAACTCTGTATTATACAAATTACAGTAGTTTCGCGCCGGTCGCCGCGCGTATCAAATTTAATCATTTCAAGCAGTTTAATTGCTCCGCACGGTGTGTGGACCCGGTTGGTTCCTTTCTATTGTTTACGCCCTTATACTTTGCAGATAGTCGTGTACTTCTACCATGGGGATTGAAACCCTAACCACGTCCGCAGACCCAGAATAGGTATTTTTATACAATTTAACTTATATTTATTTACAATGATCTTACTTGAGACGCCGACACACTGCAGTTGGTTCCGGCCAACTTAGGTAGGGAGTGTTTTTGAGTGAAAATAGCTCAGTGGCTGACTGGGTTATTTTCTATGAGTTAGAAAAATTGGCGACCCCGAATTAAAACCTAAATGGCGGAATGGCCTCAAAGTAACCAAATGGGTACAGGTATTTTTTTTATAAAAAATTGCATGTAACATATTTTTAATTTAAATTAATTATAACTATAAGTTAGGAGGTTCAGTAACCTTTCTGGAAGCGGTTGTCAAAAACCCTCCCTTATTAAATCATCTGTGTTAAATTCAAAATTGTTTCGCTAAACATGCAAATTTCTTTATAAATTCATTTTCCGCAATCGCTATACCTTAAGTCCTCTAAACACTAGTCACATAAAATACAATTAGTGTTTTTTTTAATTTTCTTTTTGTTAAAAATTTACGGGTAAAACTAACTCAGGTAAAACTCGTCTTTCTGGCCAAAGCCTTAAAATTTTTAATTAGTTATTACTTATGTTTAGTGTAAAATCAACTAACATGCTTGCCGCAATGCGGTTCGTTATCATAGCGTAAAATCAAAAACAAATTCTATTAGTGTAAACACTTGTAAACAAATTATTCAGCACTCCGCGCAGTCGATTATACAAAGCTGTTTTTATTTCACATAAACACTTGTTTTTAACAGGGACGGACACGCCTACCATTACTGTAGCATAAAATCATCCTATACGACACAATTCGTTACGGTGGTCCACTCCAGCCCAATACCTTTTTTTCCTATTCAAATGAGTAAAAATTCGCTAGAAACTTCATTTAGGAGTTGAGTCCTTGGTGGTAACTTTTTGTGGGGCTTAACTTTGAAGTTAAGTTCACTATTACTTCTAACTTTTAAACTCGTTACACCTCGGTTTCACCTCGGTGATTTATCAACTCGCGAGATTAAGCCTTCAATTGGGATTCATAAAAATCCAAGCTTTTACTCATTCCTGCAGAATATTTGAGGGAGACTGAAAAAACAATCTTTGATTCGGACTTCAATCTCTCTCCTATATTCTTAACGTTTTGCAGGTAACTCTTAATACCTCTAGCTAAAATTTGAGCACTCGAAGACTTCTTTGATGGAATTGCTTTTCATATCTGTTGTGAAATTTTGAAAAGGAATTTACTGGAAAATTCCTTAAAATTAAATAATCGCTTTTTTTGCTCTGGACATGTTAATGTTTCGACGCGTAATCATTCCCTAACCATTAACACCTCCGTCAACAACAGAAAAGCGAAGCCAGTGTTCCTTTTTTGTTCCTGTAAATTTTTGTAGAGAATGAATCTCTTCGGTCTTAAAGCCTTTCATATCACACCCAACATGCTAATGTTCCACGTAAAAATCATTAAATCGTAAAACTACTCGCTCTAAACAACTGTCTTGACACGGACCTCCATATTTGGAAAACTCTACCAAAAACCGAGATTTTTTGTAGAGGCTGAAGCCCTCAACCTCATTTAACTTTTAGCACCCAACACAGTAAGGTTTCAAACTGCAAATATAGGGACGTAAGATCAATTTTTACTGTTCCTTGTTCTACACAGACGTTCCGGTTTTGAGAAATTTTACCAGATAACTTTTTGTTGGGGCTGACTACCTTCAGCCCTAGCTTTTCTTCGTACCCAACACAGTAAGGTTTCACTCCGACCTTAAGTAGTTTTTAGGTAAACAGCTCAACAAACAACTTTGTATCCCCAGAAATCTGTCAATACAGTTTTTGAAATACATCAACTTTGTGAAAGAGCTGAAAACCTCAGCTCATCTTCTTCTCTCTGCGTGCCCAACAAGGTCTCGTTTCACTGTGGCTGTATCGAAAACCTCGCCCCCGCCTTAATATTAGTCACCATTACATAATCCCAACGTAAACATTTTTGCAAGAGCCATAACTTCGTTGGCTCCTAAATACTAAGTCTCTGTGTGTAGGAAAATCCTCCCACAAACTCTCTCCTTACCGTTTACCCCTTTTCCACCATGTCCTGACTTGACCCCAAGGTCAAGAGGGTGTGTCGTATAATCCCCTAGGCATAAAGGTTAATTAATTACTGCAAATTACGTGCTATTATCTTATTTCTAACTGAGCTATTTAAAATCGGGACAGCTAATTTGTTTTATGTAATAAATAGAAACATTAAAGAAAAAGTCGCCTTATATTAAATCTAAATTTTTCAATGTTTTTCGGACTTAGAACTGGATATTTGGTTTTAAATAGCCGTTTATACGGCGTGATGCTTTGATTTATACGAAAATAATAGTAAATTAAAAAATTTGATGGCCAATGCGATAATTTATTTTGACAAAAAATTTTCATGGTGACTGTGACGCTTGCGTTATACTGTTTTTGTATCGTTTTGACGATGTTTGACTTCATTAATACCGTGGTATTTAAAGCTGGTTAACTCATGTAAAAGCTTAGTCCACTTTGTTGGAAATTTATGTGAATTAAGTTTCATTAATGGATAAAAACACAAACTAAAGCTTTTACACGTATTGTTTTTATTGAAATTTGTTTTTCTGAAAATTTAACAAAATCTCTTATTAACTTGTAGGTTTTAAAGATACTAGTTTCAATCTTTCATGGCATTTAGTTTTTAGACTTATGTAGCTTTATACTATTCCATTTATTATAAGGCTTTTGTTCGAAACTTTGTTTCGGGTTTTGCTAGAATAAAAAAAAATTATGTTTTTTTACATGCGTGCTAGGATTTAGGGTTTTTTACTTCAAACCAATTTTTCTTAAAGGCTCCAAGTTCCCATAGCTCGTGGCTATAAGTTCCCAAAAATTTCTCATGGCTCCAAGTTCCCTGCTTGTGGCTCTAAAGACCCCGTACCCGTGCTAGAGTTTGTGTGTTTGTTTTTTACAATTCATCTGTTGAATAGCTGCAAAATGACATTTTAGTTTTAAATTATCATATCCGTCTTTTAAATATTTTATCGTTAATTATAATTTTTTTTACATATAACATGTCATATATTTTAATTAAAATATATTATGAATTATTTTGTTTTAATAATATAATAATAATGATAATTTATTTTGTCAAAAACAGAAGTATACATAGACAATAATAGTAATCGTTGCATATCGTTTGCATGTGCTTAGTAAGAAAAATTTAACATATAATTACAACAATTAATAAGATTTTAAATTTGGAACGCATAAGTTAAATAAATTCGGAATGTGTTTCTGCTTACACCAAAATTTAAAAAGGAGCACATTCATAAATAAATTATTTTTTTAATACTGAACGGAGCTAGCAAAAATTTAAAAATCCTGTAGATGTCCTAAAAAATCTAAGTATTTAAGCTGAAGCAGCCTAGTTTAATATTAAGGTTTAATATTGAATCTGTTAAGATTAGTAACTTATTTTTGACAGTGCTCATTTAAGAACATAGTGGGATTTTTGACTCTGAAAGATGATAATGTGAATGACTTTGAGAAGTTTATTTTCCTTCTGAACAATTAAAACACAATGGGTTTCCACCTCCACCTGAAAAAAAAACATACTGTAACGAGGAGTACTCACTAGTTACAACCAAATAAGTGACAATCATAATTAAAAATCAATCAATCAATGGCACTGTAACTTTAAGAAGTTTATTTTCTTTCTGAACAATTATAACACAGTGGGTTTCCATTTCCTGAAAAAAAACATATGGTAACGAGGAGTACTCAGTAGTTACAACCAAATAAGTGACAATCATAATTAAAAATCAATCAATCAATCAATGTGACTGTGCGTCTTCAAATTTTATAAACTAACACGAACGTTTTTTTTTTAAGTAAAGGTTTTTAAAAAAATATTTATATGATGTTAGTGAATAAAAAAGGCATAAAAATGCAACTGAAAAAAAAAATCATTTTTTTAAGGAGTTACAATTCCTGGAAACTTTTAAGGAAAAATAACGTACAGTACACTGTATGAAAGGTCAAAATATTGTAAGAATGGAATACAATATAATAAACTGAGTAATAATTTACTATTCTACAAATAAAACGTATAAAAATAAATTTCCTCACAATAAATTTCCGGATTTTACTATAGAAAATTTTAAAAAAATTGCGCTGAAAAGATAAAGAGCGAGTTCAATTCTCCGCGGCGGCGCTAAATGAAACAGAAGAAATAACCGATTTATAATAATTTTAATATTTTTTTATTCTTGCATGCGAAATTCAATAAAAAAATTAAAAATATTTAATTTCAATTGAAAAAATAATTAGATTGCCAATGATGTACAATAATTAAAAATTTAAGTATATTTTTACTTATTTGTTTTTCCATTCACCTCTATTTTATATATACCAATTCTTTTCGAGACCTTTCACTACATTTGTTTTTTTTTGTCGTGGTTTAATTTTGTTGCTCTTTTAAAATAAAAAGAGTCACAGTTCGTTTCTTGTCCTTCACAAATGACGCAGTTTGTAAAAACGTATTGTTCAGTGTTAAAAGTATGTTTAAGTCAATAAGATTTTAGAATTAAGAAGTGAGTAAGAATAATTGACAGCAAATCAACTCTATACTAAAATCAATAAATAACATTTATAAGGTTTTGGGAAATTGTGGCCAATATTAAGTCTTTAGGAGTAGAAAGACGAAGTTGAATAGAAGTCTCTGGTTTTATTTTAGTGCCGGAAACTTTTCTGACGATCCTTCAAGATGTTTGAGTTTTACTGCACCAAGAAGTCTAAAACATCTTTTTTTTGTCTCTTGCTTAATTAAAACCCATTGGGTGATAAGCTAACCAAATATTACAAATTTTAAAGTTGAATTTGAGGTCAATTATAAATCTCGTATTTTACTTTATACTGGTTGTAACTTTTTCTGCAGTGGCGACAAATATTATTAAACAAAAAGATATTAACAAATTAAATCGGTTATTTTCAAATAAAAAAAGTTTAGACACCCAGTAAAAAAAGCATTCTCAGCTAATACAAGAATGCCTAAGCACCAAAAAATATCGAACTCCGCGTTAAAACTTTGTTCTAATTTTATGTTAAGTTTACCTAGTTTTATGTTAAGCAATGCACGGCTTGGAGTTTTTATTTAGTAGAATTACTTTTCACGAATTGTGGATTTATAATCCACATAGAAAATTTCATATAATACTGTTGAATATTCCACGCTTTGCTTCGAACTCCGACGTGTGTATTTTCAACAGGAAAAAAAGATAATCGGACGAAAAATTTGCTAAATAATGTGGAATAATCTACGGTTTCTTAAAGGTGCGGTACTGAGTCAAACTTTTGTCTTTGATGATTTTTTGTAAAAACCGTACCCCTGCCCCCAATAGGCCAAAAATTTTTTTCATCAAAAAATATTTGGTAGTTCAGGAGATATGACCCCTCAACAATCGCTTTTTTTTAAATTGTGTACTTGAAAGATTTCTTAATGAGTACAAAATTTTAAGTTATAAAAGTTTTACTGAACACATCGGCTATTTTTTATTTTAATTTGATACCTTGATTGTTAGGATTGGAACAGTATTTCTCGAGATATTTTGTTTCTTGTACAAAAAACCCGCGATTTTGTCGCTAAAAATGTGAAGTGTAGGCAAAAATGTTGGACAAACTCAATCAAATTACTGCCGTCGTTTGGTGTTTTTACAAGAAAATCAAGGGTTTTTTTGTACGGGAAACGTAATATCTCGACAAATACTGCACCAATAATCTTAAAAATCAAGGTATCAAACTAAAGTAGAAAATAGCCGCTTTCTTTCAGTAAAACTTTTATAACTTAAAAACTTATACTCTTTTAGAAATCTTTCAAGTACGGAATTTAAAAAAAACGCAATTTCGGGGGGTCATTCATATCCCCTGAACCCATAAAGATATTTTAGCGAAAAAATTTTTTCGGCCTGCTGGAGCAGGGGTAACGTTTTCACAAATAATCATCAAAATCGAAGACAAAATATTTGACTCGGTACCGCACCTTTAAATAAGCTACATGGAGTTTTTTCCCATTATACTTGTAAAATGTATACGCTGGAGTTAAAGAAAAACTTGGAGTTCACAGTCGATTATTTTTTACTCTTATGCTTTTTTGACTAAAACAAACATTTTTCTAATATTACTTACCATAAGAACAAGACAAGGCCACCGAGACCACAGAAAGGAGAGTGATGGTTGCAATTCTGAGAAACATTGTGTCCGAGACTTATTTTTTAAAATTATTGATTGACTAAACAGTCACAAACACTTTTTTGTCTAAAATAAAAAAAAATATTTACAATTATTATTATTGAAATAAATTAGAATAAAAAATTGAATGCAACGGCTTTGATTGGTTGTAAAAAAATCTGGGTACTATTATTTTTCTAAAACTTGCTATACTCACTAATCCAAAGATAAGTACAGACTTCACCGTTCAAAAATTGCGTCATAAAATATAAAAAATATAATACACTTTTGCGGCTGATTTCGAAACCTAAAATTTTTTGTAGAGTATTACTACAAAATTTTTATGAGGGAAAAAAGTTCACTTTTTAAGATTTATTCTTTGTTTTATAAGTCCAACGGAGTTGGAACCATTGGAAATTTTTTGGTGTACCATTTAAAAAATGGTTTTATAAACACAGCATATTAATTAAACGAAGTATAATCTTATTGGTTATTTTAAAGTTAGCTCAGAAATACAAAATATTTATTTGTACAGTATATCATACAGCGGTAAAAATAAACTGTTATAAACAAATTTCAATGACCTAAAACACATTATGGTTAAATTATATTTTGCTGATGCTGAAAATTAGAATTCAGACATGAGGGGACCAATTAAAATTGTGCGGTAATACTTTTTTTAAAACAAATAAAAACGCAGAATTTTCTTTTAATTCCACCTTTTCACAAAATATAAAAAAACCAACTCTAGCCCTTTAAAATTGCATTTAAGTTACAAATTAAGTAATTTGATAAATAATTATTAAAATACAGTTTTTAATCTTTGCTGTCAATCCGTTTTAGTAAAAAATTTTGAAGGTTTTTGTTGTTAAATAGTCGATTTAATACTTCAAATATCGCGGTCAGCTAGATTTTATTTGCCTATAATAGCGTTTAAAGCTAAAAACAATAAGAGTTCATGCTAAGTATGAAGGCGCATTTTTTATGGTTTTTTGTCTGTAAATATTAGGGTTTTTTAGACTTTTAAAATTGAAATTAATTTAGATATAACTAATACTCCAGTCCAGAAAGAAATTAAACATACACGAGTAGAAAAAAAAATTAAAAATAAATTTTTAATTTTAAAAGTAATAGCTTTTTTGTTTGGCCCTCTGAATTTGAATTCAAAAATAGTTTCAAAACCGAAAAAACAAGTACCTCTGCTATCTTATTCAAAATTTTCAAAATTTCAATTGTTTTAAGCTTTTTATACTTAAATTTTTATACTGAATTTCCACCCTATGAAATAATCTACGGAAAAAATATTTTAGCACCTTTTCGATTTTACTTATATCCTTTCATTTTTCTTAACTTTTTTGTAATTTGCTTTTTTTGTGGTGCCATAAACTCGAAATTAACTTGCTGCGGGCACTTATAAATAGAGTTGTGCTAGTTAAGTTACTAGTTACTAGTTAACTAGTTAACTAGTGAATTTTTCGGTTTAGTTAACTTACTAGTTAACTTACTAGTTGATAATTTTAAGCAATTAACTTACTAGTTAACTTACTATTTTACATTTTTGACCAATTAACTTAACTAGTTTAAAAATTTAAGCAATTAACTTACTAGTTAACTAGTTATTTAGCTGGAAAACACTAGTTATTTTAACTAGTTAAAACATTTTTTTGATGAAAATAAAATTTTTTTTGTCATTATTTTTCCGATTTCTACCGCAGCTGGCTAAAATTTTTTAATCTTTATATTAGATAATAAACAATTTCCCATATGGTATGATTTTACCATATTTTACAGGGAACTGCAGAAATTCAGGAAAAATTACTGTATTTTTAAAAGAAGTAATTTCTTCCGCTAAAATCAAGAAATATACACAAAAATACAATATCCCATCTTTAATTAGACAATATAAGAATGCACTATACTGGCAAATGTTACAAATAAGCTGGTATACTGTTAAGCAAATTAAAATCTATCTTTTACTGTATTTCAGCTATTAAAGAAAGACAGCTAATGATAGCAACGACAAAAGTTTACCTCAAATGCGTAGGTAAACCTGCCCACAAATGAATCAATTGATCTTGATAATAAAATCTTTGTTTAAACAGGTCCTGCTTTTTTATTAGGGCTGACTCTGGTTGACTTATATCTGGCTGACCTCGTAAATTTGTAAGTAGAATAGAAAACCAATCACAATATTGTGCAGTTATGAAGTTTTAAAAAAACTAATTGGAACACGGTTTTTTTTATTTCGCGCTTTTTTTACGAAATATACACATTTTAGTGAACTTTATCCTATAAAAAAAGAAATTTTGTTCCAAATTTAGTAATTTGATAAACAAAAAAATTTCATCTTTAATATTAAACAGTTTTTAATTGAAAATTTTAAATTACTTTAAAATAGACGATTCAATTTTGCTAAATAGACAATTCAATTGAGGTCTGCTAGCTTTGAGTCGCCAATAAAAAGCACTTCTCACCGTAAAAAAAACTTACATCGTATGCGGGTATAGGGTATCTGACTTAATTTCGGCCAGGTCTTATTCGGCTACCAATTTAGGGTGTTAGAAAATTGGCTTATTTTTAAAGCACAAAAGAACTACATAGCACAAAAGTAACTGGAAGAATGTTGAATAAAATGTTTTTGCAAAAGTTTTTTTATTTGTGTTAGTCTGAATTATCAACATTTTCATCCAAACGTGATTTTTGTGATTTTCTTAATTTTTGTTTTGTGTTTAAACTGCATCAAATTTAGAACGAATCACTATATAAACTTAAAATAACTTCTATTAAAGGGTCAAAATTGTTAAATTTCAAAATTGTTAAACTTCATAATTTTGGACCATTAACTTACTAGTTAACTTACTAGTTGTAATTTTGCTTACTAGCACAACTCTACTTGTAAAATACCCTAGTCATAGCGATAAAATCCTTAAACTATGCGATATAATTTTATAACAGAAAATAGTAAATTCAGTTTATAAAATTATTGACGAAAATTTTTTTCTATGCTTGTTTCAGTTGAAAAAAATCCTGATACCTTGTTTGTGTGTTTTTATTTCTTGATTTTTAGTGCGAGATATATAGAATATTAAAAGTGAGAAATATGCCAACAAAAAAATTACATATAAAAATTGGATCATTGCGTTAAACTAAAATGTCAGAAACCATTAATAATTCAAGATAAAAACAAAAAATATTTGTCTTAATTTCCCTTCGTTCACAATAAAGTATTTTAAAAAATGTTTGAGCTTTTTTAAGCATATCAAATATAATATATTCAATATTTAAAATCTAATAAATAATATAATGATTTATTACATTTACACAAAATCCAAACTGATTGGTCTACAAAAAAACATCTCCTTATTACACTCGCTTTCAGTTCTATCTTATCTCAAGTTAACATTTATAAACGGTTTTATACTTGATTATTAACAACGATTTAACACAAAGTTTAAACAAGGTAACACAAATATGATGAAATATAATTATATATGAATTAAAATTAAAAACAAAAAATGATTAATATAATTAAATAAAAATAAATTAAAACATATTCACTTAAATTTACCCCGTTTACATTAAATTAAAAATGATTAATATAATTAAATAAAAATAAATTAAAACCTATTCGTCTTAAATTTACTCCGTTTACAATAAACTATTTTAAGAATGTTTAAGCCTTTTTAAACATATCAAATATATGATTTATTACATTTACATAAAATCCAAGCTGATTGGTCTACAAAAAAACAGCGCATTATTACAGACGCTTTCAAGTCTACCTTACTTCAAGTTTAGAGATTGAAGAAATGAAATCGCTGATAATCGCAGTTAATATTAGTAAACAGTTATATTTAGATTATTCACATTGATTTAAAACAAAGTTTAAACAAGGTAACGCAGATATGCGGAATTTTATTAAACCATTTGACCTTCACTTATTATCAAAAACTGGACGACGGTCATCGGCATGGAAGATATAAACTACGTCTGGACAAATATGACGCATAATGGCGAAAAAAATTTAACATTATTACGAAATCCTTTCGGGCTCTATTGATCGTTATTAAATAATGTTTTGTATTCATGGCAATAAAGACAGAAATATATAAAACGGCTTTATTCTCGACGTTTCAACCTGATAAAACACAAACCTTCATCAGTTGTAGAAAAAACGTAAAATGAATAAAAAGCATTCAAAAACAGAGTTTAAAAATCTAAAAATTATAAATATATTATAATATTTCAAAATTACAATAAATAACAAAAAATATTTAAATTTATGTGAAAAGCGGGCAAAAAATACAAAACTTAAATATTTGAAAATTATATTATATCAAAATTACAATAATAAATAAAATATTTAAATAATACTTTAAGGTCTCTCCGGACAGTTTTTATTGCAGAGCGTTCAGTAGTAAACCAATTGCAATAAAAAGCAAAAATTATTCATTTTTATTTACACACAATTTACTTTTGAATTATTATACTTATAGAGTATTATAATATTTTAAGATATTCAAATGACAAAAATTTGACTAATTGTCGAAAAGCAGGCAACAAATCTTGATTACAATAATGATATTTTTTGAATTTATGTTAAATAATTTTTTAAAATTGTAAAAAAATTAAAAAAACATTATTAAAATAAAAAAAAATTGTGGCCAAATATGTTTTATGTGAGAATCGATCTTGGGACCTTTCAAAAAGTCTGACGACGCGCTTTATAGACGATTTATAAACCACTCTTCTGAAAAAAATTGATAAAACGCACGACGCACGACAGAACTATTTATGCGTTAAAAAATACAAAAGATGTTATGGCCTTCCAAAAATTATAAATTTCAATAGAAATATACTATCTGGAGCTTTAAATTTTACCAAATTAAATTAAATCGAAGTTTTAACGAAATTTTGAAAAAAATAACCCCCATTTTTCACGGAAAATTCTTTATTAAACCATAAATACAACAATATTTAGTTTAATTTTTACGTACGTGAAGGAGGGTAACTGTGTCTCTCTATTGGAAGTATTTTTTAAATAAATAGTGTGTAGTAAATATTTTTAAGGGTTTTAAAACAATTTCATTGCAATTTGATTTTTAATATCAATTATTTCAATTACTTACAATAATATAATGAATGTTCACTTTATAATCGTGATATTTCTGCCTTTTTAACACTCATATAAATTTTTTAGTGAAATATTACTGTATTTCACGAGATCTCGTATGCCAAAAATCGCGATTTTCCATACTTAAGAAGAGAGACCTTAAGGTCTCTCCAGGCAGCTTTCACTTAACAGCGTTCAATAAAAAGCAGTTGAAATACACAAAAAAAACTATTTTTTACTTACATCAAAATGTATTTTATTATATATTGTAACTAGCCTTGAAAAATACTCTAAGAATAGAGCAGGAAAAAGGGGCGATTTTTCCCCGGGCGTATGTTTAGACAGAAAAGATGTAGACTAGTCTGAGATGGACATTATGTGGACTATAGGAAATTTGCATTTGGTTTGGCCAGCTGCTCACTAAATAAAAATTTATACCATGTGATAATGTTTTGTTTATACATTGATCTAATCACACAGCACTGTTGCATTTTTTTTAGTTTGATGAAATGTCAATTAAAAAATTATACTCACAGCAATCTTTGACAAGCGCGACATCGGCACTTTTTTCAAAGTTTATTTGTATGTTTCTTACAGATACAACTATAACCTTCAAATTGAACAAGTGGCGATTTCGCGCTTGTCAAAGATTGCTGTGAGTATGATCTTTTAAATTGATATATCATCAAACTAAAAAACATGCAACGATGCTGTGTGATTAGATCAATGTATAAACAAAACATTATCATATGGTAGAAATTTTTATTTAGTGATCAGCTGCCCAAACCAAATGCAAATTTCCTATAGTCCACATAATGTCCATCTCAGCCTAGTCCACATCTTTTCTGTCTAAACATATGCCCGGGGAAAAATCGCCCTTTTTTCCTGCTCTATTCTTAGAGCATTTTTCAAGGCTAGTCTACCACTTTTTTTGAATTAAATTAAAAAAATAGCCTAATAAACTATAGTTTTAGCTGCGCAATGACATATGTTTATAATCATTCCGTTGCCGAGATATACTTTTTAAATAAAAAATAATAATAAGAAGAAGATGAATTTAAATTACAAATTTACCCACGTTGTTTAATTATAGTTAGTGCGGTGTAGTTGCGCTTTAGACAAAGTGTATTTACGTTTCTAAATATAGCTGGCGCGATGCCGTGCAACAATGATTGCAATTATAATTTTTTAAAGTAAAAATAATAATAATAATAATAAGATGATGAACATGAATTACAAAATTTACTCACGTTCTCTAAGTATAGTTGGCGCGGTGGGGTGGGTTTAATTGCTGTGTGGCACCTCCGCACCACCGATGATTACCTACTGGCGCGTGGCGCTCCCGCGCCACCGACGCTTATTATTATTTTTTAATAAATAAAAATTTTGAATTAATTTTGTCATCAGTAATGCAAGAATTAAAAAAGTACTTTGTTGTTTTCGCCGTTTTCCGCGCGGTTGAAGCAGATGGCGCTGGGAACTGGTTCCGTTTCTACCACCTATTAAAACTGGTCTGCTTTTTTTTTGCGGTTTCTATGAGGGGATGTTGGTTGTCTGCTCTGTACAATCCTTATTGTTGCCAAAAGGCTGTTATTGTGCGGTTGGGAGTTTTTATTTGTCTATTTTTCAATTTTTTTATTTTGATCAATAAATCGATAACAAGGACCTAAATGAAAAAAGTGCTTCCTACGAAAGTTGCGTAATTCCTTCTTCTTTCTAATGAGCCCATGTTTATTTTTGATCAATCAGTAACGAATAAGGAATATCGTTTTTAAGGATGGAGCGTTGGAATAATAATAATAATAATAATAATAATAATAAGAAGAAGAAGAAGGTTCTGAATTTCAAAATTTACCCACGTTCTCTAATTATGGTTGGCGCGGCGCCACGGGGCTAAATCGCCCCGTGGCGCTCCCGCGCCACCCATGATTGTGTACCATTATAATATTTTAAAATATCCCAACGACAAATATTCGAATAAGTGACGAAAACTAGGAAACAAATGCGGTTTAAATGTTTACAAATATTTTTTTGTTTCGAATCTGTGTGATTTATAATTAATCTGAAAAAAATTATAAAAAATACCAAATTAAAAAAATGTGGCAATGAAAAATTTTATAAAACATAAAAATGATTTTTTTAATATTTCTAAATATTCACTTTATTATATCTTTTTGGTATATTATAAATGTGGAAAAATATGTTCACAGTGGGCCTCGACCTAAAAACTTTTAACCCTGGAAGACAGGCTCAACTCGCTGCGCAACATAACCATGTGATAAACAGATCTAAAAGAGGCTAATAAACCCACGGCCTTCATTAAATCTAAAATATGCAAACACAGATTAACAGCACGATAGCTATTATGGCAGTTTAAAAATCATATATTTCAATAAAACATACTATTTGGAGCTTTAAATTTCACCAAATTAAATTAAATCCACGTTTCGCCGCAATTTTAAAGAAATTAACCCCCATTTTTTACGGAAAATCGTATATTAAACCATAAATACGAAAATATTTCCATTACTTTTTACGTACGTTAAAAAGGGTAACAGTACAGTTCCTCTTTATTGGAAATATTTGTTTAATAAATACTGAGTAGTGAATATTTTAAAGGATTTTAAAAAAATTCGTTGCAATTTGATTTTTAATATCAATTATTTCAAATACTACCAATAATATAATGAATGTCCACTTTATAATCGTGGTATTTCTGCCTTTTTAACACCCATATTAATTTTTTATGGAAACATTTCTGTGTTTTGTGAGAGCTCGTATGCCAAAAATTGCGATTTTCCATACCAAAGAAAAGTGTCTGGAGAGAATTAAAGATAAAAAACCCTACTTAGAACCCCTTAATTTTAACATAACTGCTTAAATTTCAGAAAATAATACGAATTTCAGTAAAATGAACAATTAAAAAATCAGGACCACGCTTATTAGCTAAGATAAAGCAGCATTCTTTAAAACGAAGAGAAAAATAACTCGTTGTTACTCTAACACAGTGAGTCAGAAGCGTCGCAAAATACTAGTAATTAATACTCTTTTTATATATTAACACCAAAAAAATCTTAAAAAATGAGTCAGAGTAACGTTGATTTTATGATTGTGACTGTTTGTGTCAGGGTAACGACGAACTGTTATTAAGCGCGAAAAATTTATTAAAACTAAAACTGTGCCCATTATTTCTTGAGTGCAAAGACAGAGAAAACAGAGAGGAGTCACTAACATTACTATTTGCTGCTCTTTGATGTTCAGAAAAACGCTGTGGAAAGGTACGTGTAGTAAAACCTATAACCTATACAAAAAACATTGCAATTGTCACATAAATAATCAAGATTTTTGATTTTTTGGACGTTCGCCAGTTTGATAAAACAAAAGTGACCGCAAAGAAACAGGAGGAAAAAAAGGTTTGTAAACCTGCGTTATTTAAGATAATTTTATATTATATGAGAAAAATTAAAAAAACAGAAGTAAAATTAGAGGCAGTTTGGTTTTAGATTTAGGCGGTAAATGACAAGTGGATTTAAAATAAGTTAAATCCAGAAATCTTGACACATCCTTATCATAACCGTGTTTGCTTACAAAAACATCTAAAACAAAATGGAATTCATTTTAAAGACACATTGAATATTATGGTTGAATTATATCTGGCTGACGCTAAAAATTAGAATGCAGACATGAGGGGACCAATTAAAATTGTGCGGTAAAGACTTTTTTTTAAAAAAACAAATAAAAACGCAGAATTTTTTTAATTCCACCTTTTCACAAAATATACAAAAATTAATCAACCTTAGCCCTAAAACAATTTGCATTTAGGTTACAAATTAAGTAATTTAATAAATAATTATTAAATGAAAGCTTTTAATCTTTGTTATTTATCCGCTTTAGTGAAAAATTTTGAAAGTTTTTGTTTGTTAAATAGTTAATTTAATACTGCAAATTTCGCGGTCAGCTAGATTTTTTTTGCCTATAGTGCAATATCAAAACATTCGCAATTTTTAAGTTTGAAAAGTTGATGATATCATGGGTGGCGCGGGAGCACCACGGGCGATTTTGTCCCGCAGCGCCGCGCGAACCATAATTAGAAAACGTGGGTAAATTTTGAAATTTGTGTTCTTTTTTCTTTTCCTTTTTCTTCTTTTTCTTCTTCTTCTTCTTCTTCTTCTTCTTCCTCTTATTTTTCTTCTTCTTCTTTGAGTTTAGTTTCGATTATTGAAAGGGCTTGGAATGTAGCCAAGTTTTAATTTCCCAATTTAAGCTTGTTATAAGCTTTGTAATAAAATTTTTCAGAGGAATTGTGTATCAAACGAAAGACTTGGTGGTGTCTAAATCCAAATGCCATTAGGTAGCGACAAATCAAAAAACCTAAATGTTCCCTTAAAAACTTTATTTTGCAATAATTTAGCGTATGCTAAAACGTTTTAAATTTTTGAAAACTTTGAAACTGTAAATTTAGCTTGATTTCAGTCCATAAATAGATATATTCTGATTTTGGAGAACTGCCATGCAGTCCATTTATAATTATTTGGAATGGCTAAAACATAAATGAAATTAAACTCAACGGCACTGTAGAAGCGACAGAACGGTCGGACAGCCGCCGCGCAGAATAATTATAAAAAAATAAAAAAACAATAACGTAAATGTCCATTGTATTTGTATTTTAAATTAATTTTATTACGCGGCCTGAAGTCGGTAAAAATACAGCTTGAATAAAGTTTGAATGTTTAAATACCGTTTAATTTAAACGCAACTGAGTAAGTTCCTTTTGTAATTTACAAAAGATGGGCCAAAATCTTATACAAAATCTCTAAATATTTATTCTATATGAATATATTAATATAAAAACATAGGTAAAAACATATACTATGACAGAAAGTAATTTTTTCACGCTTTTTTAATACCTTTCTGCACAATAAATGACGTTTTCAGGTATATATTGATATATTTTTATTTTATTTTCTATTTTAACCATTATTTTAATTTTTTATTTTATTTTTAAGTATTTGGAAATGGATTTGAAATCGTTTTGAAATGAATTGCTTGCATTAATCCAACAACATTCAGTGTTTAAGTAATGTCGCTTTCTGGGGGCCTGTTTCATAAAAACTTCTGTAAATTCTCATTTTACAAATCTCCGTCTATTTTTTTGTAAAACACTGTAATTTACTGTACTGTACTGTATTGTAATTTACTGTACTGTACTGTAATTTACTATACTGTACTGTATTGTAATCCAGGAGGAGCATCTTCGCGAACTGCTCTGCGCTGATTGGCCGCAGCCACGTCATTCTATCTCCGCTGACCGATCAATATTCGCCGTCGTATATCCTCTATCATGTAACTTACAAAAAATAGGCGGAGATTTGTAAAATGAAAATTTACAAACGTCTTTATGAAATAGGCCCGGGCGCTGCTTCATAAAAGTTATGAACATTCAATTTCTTTGTAAAAATCCATTCTTTCTTTCTAAGCGACATTATTCTGGTCTTTGCCAGCAGAAATTTTGCCGCGCTCACGTTTTATTGGTCAAAGCGCTCCCTTTTTAAAAGATGACGGCTAAAAGATGTTCAGGTGTACTATATCAAACACTAAGTACCGTCATTTTTTGTTGAATCAGCCCTGTGTATGTTTAACATAAGAGTCTTTAAAGTTACCAAGAAAAAACTGAGATTTACAAAAAAAGAATGGGGTTTTTACAAAGAAATAAAATGTCGGTAACTTTTATGAAACAGCACCCTGGTGGCATTCGAATTTAATAAAATCCTCTTAAAAATGATAATTAAGCGCTGTTTGTTTAATTTTTATATAAAATTATATTAATTATTTTTAATTGCTGTTTATTTCTTACAAATAACGCAATTCATTCTTGTTTACTGTATTATTTCTATAATTGTTGTAAATGAAAAATTAAAAAAAAATAAATTTAACATTTTTACAAATGCACAGTGCGAATTGACTCATCTTTTTATAAAAAGCAGCACCCGATTTCAGTAGAAGGCACGCCGAAGTGCCCTTATTTGCTTCCAATTTAGGGGCCCTTATGGCTGAGTCATTTCAGGTAGACTTTTTTCGCAATAAAGTGCCCTTTTTTATAAGGGGCCCAAGCGCTATTTTTTAAGGGAGGTCGGGACCTCCCTAACTCGATATAAAAAATTGAAAATGATCACAATAAATTGCATTAATTAGTAAAAAGAAAAATTATTTATTAAAATTAATTATTTAACAAAATATTAATACATATTTTAACAAAAAACAACAACATAACCACAACAAAAAAATTTTTTTTATAAATTATATTAATCATAAGTTTGTGGAGGAAAAATTTTATAGCTTTTTGATTCAACGCCACTCAACGAACTAAATAAAGTATCATTACAATACAAACCTTCCAGTTTAGGAAATATCATAGAAGGCTTAAATTTTGAAAAAAAAGGTAGCAAGTGAATCCGAAAAATACAGGAAAAGTTATTTGTCAGCCGTATGGCTGACATAAATTAAAAAACTTGTAAATTAAAAAAAATGTTTACGCACTATAATAGTTTTTTTATTTTTCTTTATAACTAATATTTTCTGTGTTTTTGATTAGTTTTTTAAATTTTTAGGTGTTTGAAATTAAAAAAAAAGTATTTAAAACACATTAAAGCCAATTCCATTGTGCCGCCAATTTAAAACAGTGTATGATGCCTTGTTTTTTTTACTGCGTGAAAGTTTTCAACGCGCGCATTTATCGATTTAAGGTCTATTCATACTTATGACAAAACGTCCTTTGGACAAAGTCCAAAGGACAAAAGTCCTTTGGACTTTGTCCAAAGGACAAAGTCCAAAGGGAAAAGTCCTTTGGACTTTGTCCAAAGGACAAAGTCCAAAGGACAAAGTCCAAAGAACAACGTATTCATACTTCTTGTCCTTTGGACTTTTCCCTTTGGATTTTGTCCTTTGGACTTTGTCCAAAGGACAAATTCTGAGTAGCGTTCATACTTCGTCCAAAGGACAAAGTCCAAAGGACGTTTTGGCTTGTCCAAAGGACGTTTTGGTTTGTCCTTTGGACTTTGTCCAAAGGACGTTTTGTCATAAGTATGAATAGACCTTTAGGATGGTAAATAGGGGTCTTTTATTGCGTTAGGGGCACTTGAGTTAGAGCCCTTGGAATGGCTCTACTGAAACGAGTACAAGCTAGTGCCCCTAACTCAAGGGGCACTTTTTTCTTAGGGGCCCTTAAATTTAGGGCCCTCTACTGAAATCGGCTGCAGAAGAAAGTTATAAAAGTTTATTTATTTTGCATAAAGCAGGTTACACAAGGCCAAGCATTGTTCAGCACTAATTGCGCAATCAAATACTATATATATAACAATATTAACAAAGAATATTATCACAATAAAGTGTGTGATCCTGTGAACTCGATCCAAGGACCTTCAGTATGCAAGATGTAAGATCTGCCACTGCGCCACGTCAACGGATTACCTGTTAACAGGTATTACCTGTTAACGGATTTTATATAAAAACCTTGGATTTGAATTTAGTATTCATTTCTTTGTACATATTTTGAAAAAAAATTTTTAAAAACAAAAAAAAAATTTTCAGTCGTTAAAAAAAATTGGGGGGTTAGTGGCCATAAAATTTTAAAGCTCCAAAAATCCAGGAAACCTCCAAAAATAGATTGATATTACATAATTTGTCAATATCGTGTTTATTTTTATGCGTGAATAGTAGTTATGTTCACCGCAGCTTCAATTACAAAATTAACCCATGTTCTCAGATTTCGAAGTGGTTTTCGTGAAACGCCGGTTTTGTCGCCACGCCCGGCGCAGCGGAGCGGCCACGCCCGGCGTGCCCGGCGCAACGGAGCGGCCACGCCCGGCGTGCCCGGCGCAGCGGAGCGGCCACGCCCGGCGTGCCCGGCGCAGCGGAGCGGCCACGCCCGGCGTGCCCGGCGCAGCGGAACGGCCACGCCCGGCGCAGCGGAGCGGCCACGCCCGGCGTGCCCGGCGCAGCGGAGCGGCCACGCCCGGAGTGCCCGGCGCAGCGGAGCGGCCACGCCCGGCGCAGCGGAGCGGCCACGCCCGGCGTGCCCGGCGCAGCGGAGCGGCCACGCCCGGCGTGCCCGGCGCAGCGGAGCGGCCACGCCGGTTTCATGAATACCAATAATAATTGGCGCGGCGCTACCCTAAAACAACCAGGGGTGGTATGCTGAAGGTTTAATCTGACTTAAATTTAATCTGAAATTAGCGATTGTCGACACACAGTAAACATACTAGCAGTATTGATTAGATAATCTAGTTTAACGAATTTAGTCTGAGATTAAACCTAATCTCAGATTTAATCATCACTAACTCCAGATTAAATTGTTAATTTATGCAAATTTTTAAACCACCTCCGGAGGTGGATTAAAAATTTGCGGGTTTTTCCTGTTAATCTCGAATTAATGACGATTTAATCTAAGATTAAGTCTATTAACTTCCTTAACCCAGATTATTCAATCAATAGTGTTAATATGTTTATTGTGTGGCGACAATCGCTAATCTCAGATTAATTTTAAGTTAGATTAAACGTTCAGCATACCACCCCAGTGGAGCTTTTGCGCCACCTGTGATTTACCAACGTTTTCCTAGTGTGGTTGCCGCGGTTTCACGGGCGGTAGGCTAAGAGCTGTGGCGTCGTATGATAATTCACAATTATTATCAATTTTTATTTTGATTTACTCCGATGGTTAGAAATGGTCGCCTTGCTTGCCCATCATTTTGATTTAAAAGAAAACACTGTGTAAGTTTGCTACAATATTATCTAATAAAAACAGTGAGAACCACGTGAGAAAAAACCATGTGCAAGGTACAATTGTGGTAATTTTCAAGAATTATTCATCTCATAAATCACTAAAGATGTTTTGACGAAACAAAAGCTGTGGTCTGTTAGGGACAGGGGTAAGGTTTTCACAAAAAAATAAATCATCAAAATAGAAGACAAAGCTTGACTCTGTATCGCATCTTTATACGAGTAATAGCAAGAATACAGTATCAAAACGAGTAGCTAACAAAAAGCATATGAATTTACTAAAAATTTATTTTATATTCATTCATTGTTTTAATAAAATTTTATTTACCCCATTCCCCTGCAATTGTGGTTTAATTTTAAACTGTTCCTTTCCTTTCCACTGGAAACTAAAAAGGCGAATAAAAAAATTACACAAACGACAAGAAATGACGAAGTATCTGTGGATTTTATATGTAAATAATCTTCGGGAAAAAATATTTCTAAAAAAACACCAAGTAGATATTATGCAGCTATATACTATCTACCACAAAATTAAAAATTATAAATTATACGTCCGGAACAAAAAATGAAAAAGAGACTTCATTGGGATTCAAAGTACCAACCTTACAGTCTGAGGCCGACCACCTCAAGCCACTAGACCATCGCAACATCTGCTAAGTCTCGAGTAAAATCCTACTTATATATTCGGTGCTCGGTTACGATCGTAAATTTATTTTTATGTTCGGATTTTTACGAAATTAAACATTAATAACTACATTATTAGAAATCAAATCAAATTTATATTTTGCTTTTAGTGTTTACACGTTATTTTACACTGCAAAATTAATAGAAGTTTTCATTTAAATATTATTTTAGTTTCAATTTTCGGCTTAAGGTGTATTGGAATTTTACTGTGTAAAACGCCTTATGTCAAAATAGTCTATTAACGACTCAGTTTGCAGCTTTTTCAATAAAAATATATTAAATTCCGATCGTAAATAAAATGTAGTCTGTTAAAAACTGAGGCGTTATGAAAAAAAATTTAAATGAGCATAAAAAATATTCAAACAGAATGATCATTTTATATGATGATGTTAATATTGTTTGTAGCATATGAAACCATGGAATTGTAACTATACTTTGATATAAATCAGATTGTTTTCTATATGATTTTTTATGAATTTATTTAATATATCATCTTAATATAATACTTCTAGCACAATTACACCATTTTATTGGCAAGATACGCTTATCTAAACATCTTTTTCTGTACTAATATTTTCTGTAAGAAATATAAGCCCTAAAAAGTATCACTTGGTAAATATAATATGGTGTTTCTATAAAAAGTAACTATTTGTGTATCGCTTCAATTTGTTTTAGGATATTTCTTTTTACATTCACTTTAACATTTCCTTTGGTTGCAGCTGAGGTAATTTTTTTTGATTTTCATAAAAAACATAATATTACCAAAAAAATATAATAGTATATTATATTAAGGAAAAATATGCCTCTTGTCAGCAGAAGTGAAACGATTTGATGCAATTTCTTGAGCACTGCCATTAATTGACATGCACAAAAAGTGGCAAAACAACTGCCATTAATTGGGCAAGTGTCGTGTAAATGGGCACTGCCTAAAAAGTAGCAGTATTTTCGTGAAACCAGACACAGCCAGCCAATCAAAGCAAACTGTGAACTGAACATAAGTGTGAAGTGTTAAATATAAATCGCCAGAAAAATATAATTAAAATTGATTATTACTTGAATAATGAGAAATTGCCAACAACTAATCTAGTTAAAGACCTTGTTGTTTATTTTTCTGCTGATTTAAAGTTTTCAACTCATTGCCAAAAAATAGCTTCTAAGGCTATGAAAACAGTCAATTTAATTTTTAGATGTTTTAAATCCAATTCTATAAAAAATTATTTAACTGCATACAAAAGTTTCATACGGCCTACTATTGAACATGCAAGCGTGGTCTGGAACCCCTATATGATGAAAGATAAATATATTTTGGAAAAAGTTCAACGCACATTTACCAAACGAATCTTTAGAGTTTGTAAATTAAAAGATGCTAGTTACGAAAACAGATTAAATATATTAAATCTTGAGTCTTTAGAAAAACGCAGAGAAAGAAATGATATGATAGTGACATATAAAATTATAAATGATCTTTTAAGTTTAAAAAGTAACAAATACTTTGTGTTTAACACAAATCATACTAGAGGTCACTCAAAAAAAATTAAAGTTGAGCACTCTAGGATTAATTGCAGAAAATATAGTTTTTTTAACAGAGTTTCAAATAAATGGAATTGTCTAAATGAAAGTCAAGTGAGCGCTCCTTCGTTGCACTCTTTTAAAAAATCGCTATTAAAATAAACCTGAATACAATGACTAAATGAAGAGCTCTAAGTATCTAAAGCCTTTAGTCATTTTTTTCTAGTAAGTCCAGGCTTCTGTTGTGATACATTTTATTGCTACTGCTGATTTTTTTGTTTGTTTTTGGTGTTTATGTAATTTGTAATCCAACTATGTTGCAATTTTAGATAATAATATTCTATTTTGCTTGTAACTTATCTTGCTAGAAAATAAAATCTTAAACCTTAAATCTTAAATCTTAAACTGAAGGGCACAAATTTTAATTCCCACCGAGTTATTGTTTCAACGTATTTTAGAATATTTTCAGAAGCCGATTCACCTGTCGTCAGGACGGCTTTTACCTAACCCCGTTCAGACGTCTAAATCGAGCTCTTTTCTTTATGGGAAAGATTGGCTTTTTTTGGGTGTGCATACTGCAAAACCGGGTTTTGATGAAAAACCGCAGCTACCCCAATTTTGGCTTATGTTATTAACTTTACAAGTTCAATTTTAAAAGTTTCTTTTAAAGGCAAGTGTTTTAAATTCAAAGCTTAGCAGCGGTCACCAAAAAAGCTTGAAACGGGGCCTAATTTTAAGTACTGAATATTTAACGGCTTGCTATGAATTTAAAAATGTGTTTTTTTTAAAGAAACATTATTGATGAAAAGACGGCTTTATAGTGTCTTGTGTCTTTTTTGCTGCTTTAAAAAACTTCATTAATCTTAAATGCAACTTAATGGAAGGCAAAAATTTTACAACTACAATTGTATTTTTGTGAATTTTTAACCGCCTAACCTCACACTAAAATTGGAGTAACTACCTTTTCTATCAAGTAACCGTTTTATGCAATCCAAAATTGAGCCGAGCTCTTCTTATTTAAAAAGGGCTCGAAATCTTTAGTCGTCTTAACGGTTTTGGGTAAAAACCGTCCTGACGCCCAGGTAAATCGGCTTTTAAAAATATATTAAGATACGTTGAAACATTAAATCCTTTGATATTTACATTCATACTTTTCGGTTTGCTTTGATTGGCTGTGTCTGGTTTGCGAAAATACTGCTACACTTTAGGCAGTGCCCATTTTATTGTTGTAAAAAGTATTGATTTTTAAATATTTTAAGTAAAAGTAAAAGTAATTTGAAAAATTTTAATTTAAGTAAATTTAAGTAAAGTAAGAGTAAAACTAATTTGTGATTTTTTAAATTAAGTAAAGTAAAAGTAAAAGTAAGACCTATTTTTTAAAGTAAAAGTAAGAGTAAAAGTATAATAAAAGTAATTTTGAACCGGAACAAAACACCAGTTTTTGGAGCTCCAGAGCTCCGTTCTAAGGTTTCTTTGCTAAATTTATGTGTAAATTATCATTTTAATAAGTTTTTTGGTCAAAATAAATGGTTTTAGCGTGTTAGCGGCTTAAAAAACTGCCATCTGCCATTTACTTTACAACAAGCCCATAGGGAATCTACCCATTGAAATTATTTAAATTTTACTTAAATTAATTTAAGTATTTGCAGTGGAAAATCCGAGTAAGAGTAAAAGTAAAAGTATTTAAAATTTCAAAAGTCGAGTAAGAGTAAAAGTAAAAGTAATTGAAATTTCAAAAGTCGAGTAAAAGTAAAAGTAAAAGTAATCCAAAATCCGTTACTTTTATTACTTTAAGTAAAAGTAAAAGTAACTTTTTACAACACTAGCCCATTTGCACGACACTTGCCCGTATAATGGCAGTTGTTCTGCGCATTTAATGGCAGTGCTCAAAGAATAGCACAAGATTTTTTCACTTCTAGTAGGGAGTTTCATATTTTTCTTTAATACATATATAGTATTTTATATATTTTTGATATCACTTGTTGTTATTTATTTATTTATTTATATATTAGAATCTAGTTCTAAGGACAAAAAACCTTTAAAAATATAAATTATGAATATTCAAATAAAACTTATTGTCCCATTTTTAGTCACAATTTTTTTAGTTTACAATAAATATATATTTTTTATTAGAATGGATTCAAAAAACATACAAAAACTTTAATTATATTATATAGAGAACTTGTAATCATAAAAACAAAATACTTGAGTTCGTTTGTATTTTTTTCTTCTTATAAGTAAATTATATGTTTCTGAAATTGATGACTTACAATATTGAACTATTTAGCTACAAAGCAATTCAGTTTAAATACAAATAGTTTAATATTATCTATTAAAATATCCTATTTTAAACAATATTTATCAAATTAACTGATTTGGAGCAGAAATGCCAGTCTGCATTCTAATTCGTTTTTTAAACGTCATAATCGCAAACTTTTAATTACTATTTTCAGGCTCCCCATTAGTGTTGTAAAAAGTATTGATTTTGGATTATTTTAAGTAAAAGTAAAAGTAATTTGAAAAATTTTAATTTAAGTAAAGTAAGAGTAAAAGTAATTTGTGATTTTTTAATTTAAGTAAAGTAAAAGTAAAAGTAATGGTCAAAATTTTATTTAAGTAAAGTAAAAGTAAGACCTATTTTTTTAAGTAAAAGTAAGAGTAAAAGTATAATAAAAGTAATTTTGAAACGGACCAAAACACTGGTTTTTGGAGCTCCAGAGCTCTGTTGTAAAGTTATTTTGCTAATTTTATGCATAAATTATCATTTTAATAAGTTTTTTGTCAAAATAAACGGTTTTAGCGTGTTAGCGGCTTAAAAAATTATTTTTTGTCATTCACTTTACAACAAGCCTTTAAGGGAATCTACCCATTAAAATTACTTAAATTTTACTTAAATTAATTTAAGTATTTGCAGAGGAAAATCCGAGTAAAAGTAAAAGTAAAAGTATTTGAAATTTCAAAAGTCGAGTAAGAGTAAAAGTAAAAGTAATTGAATTTTCAAAAGTCGAGTAAAAGTAAAAGTAAAAGTAATCCAAAATCCATTACTTTTATTACTTTAAGTAAAAGTAAAAGTAACTTTTTACAACACTACTCCCCATATAATTTTACGAGGTCAGCTTTATCTAATTCAACCGTAGTTCATTTTTGTTTATCTTGTTTTGAATTTTTTTTATAATGCATTTTGATAATAAATAATTTCTTAGTATATTTAACCAAAACTTTTACAATTAAAATAGTGTATATAAAATACTTCAAAGGGTTTTTAGATTGTATTTAAAAATTGGGATATTAAAATAACTATATTGATTACAATCAAGGTTATTGTTTAACATTATAGCGTAATTTAAAGGTAATTTAGTTCCGAAAAAAGTTGGTAACTTACCCTTAATTTACAGAAGGAAGTTTTTAGAATGAATTTCCTGGTTGGGCCATTGGATTAATCATATCAACTGTTATTACGGTTATCTTTTGCATAATATCGTAAGTTAACTTATGAATTTTATAAAATAAAAAACGGTTTTATAATCACAGAATACAAATAAAATTGTTCATAAAATTTAAACCAGTAGTTCAGCTATTAGCTAAAAGGATTGCAATGTATCAAAATAAAGCTTAGGCGTAAAAAATACAAAACTTTACGCCTCACAATTCGCCAATAATAAATCATTTGTGTAACTTTTTATAAATTATTTTTTGATTAATGTTTGTATTTTAAAGAATTTTTAATTAAAATAGTAAATCTGAAAAAATAATAAATATTCTTCAAGGTCTTAAAAATATCAGACTAACAATTAAAACAAGTCGTTTTAAAACAGCGAAAACTCAGGTTTCTGTTGCCCATAACCGAAAACGGAAAAAAAACATAAAACCACTTTTTTTCAAATTAAATTTCAAAAATTCCCCTGTTCGTTATTCTAGCAGGTCTGGTAAGTTAGCGTATGAGGATTGGTTGTGCAATTTTTTAAATAAAAAATAATGGATAATATAATTCTATATATATATAAATAGACGTAATGTGTGTGTGTGTGTGTGTGTGTGTGTGTGTGTGTGTGTGTGTGTGTGTGTGTGTGTGTGTGTGTGTGTGTGTGTGTGTGTGTGTGTGTGTGTGTGTGTGTGTTTGTGTGTGTGTGTCTGTCTGTCTGTCTGTCTGTCTGTCTGTGTGTGTGTGTTCCCTAACTCCTCCCTAACGACCCAACAGATTAAACTGAATGAGGTATTAATGGAAAACTTGGGGAGTGTCGTAAGGGGGTTGAAATTTCGAAACATTTTACATTGACATTTTTACACTGGATAACACATTTTCACCAAAGGGATACTACTACCACCCTATGAATTTTAAAACTTAAAAAAAATTTCTTTGATTTGGCTTAAACTTATTGGTAAGAGTGATTAGCCAGTATAAAACCAGAATATAATGTTTTTTTTTGGAAAAAATAAACATGGACATCTTTATACTGGACACCGTTTTTTTACTAAAAAAGGAAACAATCTTCCTCACCAACCAAAAAAAAATTTTGCTAAATAATATATCATTGCAAAGCTAACAGACTGGGGAGTATTATAAAGGGGTTGAAATTTATTAAAAAAATTGTATGGGCATCTTTAAGTTGGGCAACGAATTCTCAAAAATAGGGAGTCCTATGGACTTTGAAAGTTAAAAAGATTTGTCTTTAAAATGGCTCAAAATTATTGGTTGGATTAATTAGTCAATTGAAAGCCAAAATATTATGTTTTTTTGGAAAGATGAACATATACATCTTAATACTGGACAAAATATTTTTGCTAAAGCGGGGAAGGACTCTACTCTTCAACCGAAGAACTGTATAGGCTAAATGGGATATGATTGCAAAATAAATCGGGGAATGTCATAAAGAGATTTAAATTTTTAAAAAATCGCATGGATATCTTTAGACTGGATTTCAACGCATTTTCAAAAAAAAAGGTCCCTATGGAATTTAAAAGTTGATAAATTTTTTTGTCTTTGCATGGCTTAAACTTATTGGTTAGTGTAATTAGTCAATGGAAAGCCAGAATATTATGTTTATTGAAAATATGTACATGGGCATCTTAATACTGGACAACATATTTTCACTAATAAGGGAAGGACTCCACTCTCAATCGTATACTCCCAATTACAGAACGGGTTAGACTAAATGAGATATTAATGCAAAGATCACAGTCTGGGGAATTTTATAATGAGTGTATAATGAGTGTTGAATATAAAAAAAATAACATGGATATCTACATCTGGATGCTGGACAAGAACTTTTTATAAAAAGTGGGATGGGATTTCCTTTTTTTAATACAAAAAAATGGGCTAAATGAGATATCATTGAAAAGCTTATAGTTCGGGGAGTATCTTCATAACCACTTTTAAATAAATAAAATTAACAGGAACATATTATCATCAAAAGGGGACGGACCCATTTTCCCAACCTCAAAACAAATTAAACTAAATAAAGTATCTGGGAATATCATGGAAAGATTGAATTGGGAAAAGAAGTAAGCAAATGAAAGATATTTGTCAGCCGTATGGCTGACTGACTACTTGTATAATTTAAAAACTCTTAACATCATACACTAAAACTTAAACATAAAGTATAGCACATACTAACATCGCAGACTGTAAGGAAAAAAGCAATTGATGAAAATTTTTTAAAAGTGATAAAAAAGAAGAGGTCAAAACAGTGCGAAATAAAAAGGAACACTTAAAACGACTCAAGCTTTTTTTCGATCAAACAATTTTTGGAAAGAATATAAGGCTAAAATCTAGTGCAAAATTAAATGTAGCAAAATGAAATAAATAATAAAATACAAAACGTAAATGTTTCTCTAATTAAACTCCTGTATTTTATTTAAAAATAATCTTACCAACGTTCCTTAATTCAATATCTACAATTATTGCTGCCAAGAAATAACCTGCTTATATTGACTTCTGTAACCGTATTTTTTGATCTTTATAAGCAAATCCATTACACGTTTTAAAACACACAATTTTTAATAAAAAGCAACATGCACAATTAATTTAACGTCATTGCTCAAAACCCTAATGATTTCGTCTTTTGCTGCTAAAAAATTTGCAGGAATTAGGCTAGTTCATACTTAGTCCAAAACGTCCTTTTGACAAAGTCCAAAGGACAATTCAGAAAAGCAAAAACTTCCTTTAAACAGTCCAAAACGTCCTTTGAACGTTGTTTTTGGATGAAGTATGAATGCTACTTAAATACTGTCCTTTGGACAGTTCAAAACACAGTCCAAAATTTCCAAAGGACAATCCAAAATGAAGTCCACAGGACATTTTGACGGCTGTGTGTGTCATTTGGACAATGTCCCTTGGACTTTGTCCTTTGGACACTTTATAGACGAAGAATGAACCAACCTTTACAATATGTTTTCACAGTGAGCGATGCTAGAATGTATGTGCTATATTTTTTTATTTATCATTAGTTTTTGTGTTAGGTACCCTAATACATTGACCATTGTCTATAATAGCTATTTAGTTGGTAATCATGGTAATTATAAATAAACTAATATAAATGGTTTAAAAAATAACTTTATTGTTTAGTCAAGATAATAAAATCAAAAGCTCAGTCTTTTACAGTCGTATGAATTAATCATTAAAAAAATATTCTTTCAACAATTTTTTATCATCGCGAAATTGTCATTTTTTAGATTTATGGGTGTTGTATCGCGGCATTATAAGCTTAAACTGTGAAAAAGCGGCTATCTTGCGATTTTTATATATTTTTTCTTTGTTCATCAACTAAAAAATGCGTATCTTGTAAATTCCCAAATAAAACAGAAATTATAATGGCCTATAAAAGTTAAAAACACCAATAAATATTTCAATTTATATTAATAATTATTACATATAATTATATTGATAAATTCATATAGCATAATTACGCGCGATTTTGTTACTAAACTAATAGTAAGTTTCGCTGTCTTTATTTGTAATTACATAGCCATTTTTTTCAATTGAGTAAAACACTGTACAAATTGGATATAATTTTTTTATAGGCACCTTGCACTAGAACTCGATTTATACATGAAGTATGCAATAAACATAGCGAGTGACCATAATGGATAATTACCGTATCTCCTAGTTATCTTTTGTAGTAAGCAGATCAACCCTACAAAGCGCGCGAAATTTCGATCGGTTGATCTGCATACTACAAAAGATAAGTAGGAGATACGGTAATTATCCATTATGTGACACTTATGTATATTGCATACTTCATGTATAAACTGAGGTCTAGTGCAAGGTGGCTATTGTAAACAAATATGTAGATTTAAATAATTCATAATTGTTTTTGGTGTATATTTATTTTTGTTTTGCTTTTTTAGAGTATGTTTATGACTAGTACTATCAAAACTCTAAAAATGTGCAACCCATGTGTATAAAGTGACGAAGTCGTTTGCCAAAATTTGATTTTATCATAATTTTAAAAAATTATAAAAATAAAAATTAAATAAAAATAAAAATATAATTATAAAAAAAAATTATTTTATTATAATACCAAAACTATTTTATATTGGCTATTTTAATCCACACTAGTTTCCATGGCGAGTATGCCATTATATTGGCATAACTTAATTTTATCCTAATTGGAATGGTTTTATTCATTTAATTTACATTAAAAGTGTAACATCTTTTATTTAATAATTACAGACAGTTAATCGTTGACTCGACAACTGAATGCACAATAAGCTTACTAACTAACTAGAGCTTCAATTTATCCATTTCAGTGTTAGATAAAATAAAGTATACCATTATATTAGTATACTCTTCACGAAATTTTGTTTGAAGTGAAATGGTAAATATGCTATTATTGGAGTGCTATTACAATGGCCTATTTGGAAACTATGCCATTATAATTAGTGATCGACCGGGGCAGAATTTTTGCTGATGCCGGGGCCGGGGCCGGGGCCGGGGTAGAGAAATTTGGATTTGTCGGGGCCGGGGCCGGGGTAGAAAATTTTGCCCCGGCCGGGGCCGGGGCCGGGGCAGGCGAAAAATTTAGCAGAATTTGTAATTTTGGTCAATTTTTTTCAAATAAAAATCAAAATTTTTATTGTTAATTATTTGGTTTATGTATTGAATAGTCGCATTTTAGAATTTAAGCACTTTGTGAGTGAAAAAAAAACACTTTTTTTATTACACAAAAGTTTTTTTTTCTAAGCAGAACAAAATTTTTATTTTCATATTTCAATTTTTTTAAACCTAAATTATTTTTTTATTTACATTATATATGTACATTTTCACATAATTATTAGCAGTATATTCTTGTTTAAAGCAATATTATACTTAATCGCAAATCATTTATGTTACTTTTCAAAAATGCTTTACAAATAGAGCAAACCAATGATGTTAGTTTTAAAGAATGCCTTACAAATAGAGGAGGAGTTAAAGTACTTACAAGGAGTATGTTTTGATCAGTAAAGCAAAACGTGGTAAAGAAACTAAAATTAAAACTGGGTACAAGTAACAAAAATATTTCACAATAACAAAATCTCTTCATATTAAAATATTTTTAATTAAATATTTTGGTACCTAATTGGCTAAA
>JASAMX010022187.1:0-15000 GCA_030248175.1 Microlaimidae sp. YZB2_3
TTTTTAAGGAAAAGATCTCATCGATAGAAAATGGGAAAAACAAAAAAGTAAGAACAAGCAATTTAAAAAACTAGCATGAAAATCGTGAATTAATGAACTTCAATCTTGTAAAACTTTTTCTCCACACATAAATTAATTTTTTTAAATAATAAACTTTTTCAAGATAATTTTAAAAAATACTTTTTTGATAACAAAGATTATAAACAAATCTGGAGCTCCCGTGCTGTCCGTTTCATTTCCGTAACCTGAGCAGTGTTGAGTTTTGTAAAAAGTACTCATTTAGCATTATTTTAAGTAAATTTTTAAAGCAAATTTTTTGTGAACCTATTTTTTTTAATTGCATCAATCATTAATTGTAAAATTAGACCATGGATATTGAATTAACACCAAAAACCTAAGAAATAAAAAATTCCATCCACTTTTAAATCTAGATTTTTTTTGAAAAAATGACCGTATTTATTTGAACCTAAATTCAAAGCTAGGTTTTTTTGCTACATGGGCAACCTCTCTGCAAAGCTTTATCAAAATCCGTTTTGCTACATGGGTAACCTGTCTGCAAAGCTTTATCAAAATCCGTCCACCTACGAACTAGAGTTTTTTAGGATAATCACTTTTTATTTAATAATGGGTAAGGAACGACAATATTAAATAGTTAAAAATAAAAAGCTTAATACAAAAAAATTTATGATTCTAATCAAATTTTTCAAACATTAGATACCATTCACTTTTTTCAGTAAAAGTGCACCAAAATGCAATAAGAAAAAATACAAATGCGCGAAAAGCTGAGCCACAACCGTTCTTTTCGTCGTCAAAACTAAAAACCGTAAAAGCTGGTTCATACTTATGTAAAAACGTGCTTTGGACAAAGTCCAAAGGACGTTTTTACATACGTTTATACACTGTATTTGTCCTTTGGAGTTTGTCCAAAGGACGTTTTTATATAAGTATGAACCAGCCTTAAGGTACAAATGACGTTCCCCGCAGCTTCGAGCAACCCTCGGAGCTATGCCCTATTTTGTACTAATTTAATGAAATGCAATAGAATATTTTGTCAACGCATTTTGTTGTAAATGAAGTTTTTTCCACGCAATTCGTAAAATACATACAACTTATTTATTTTAAGCTCAATAGATTCGTTAAAATCGTAAAATTGTGTTTGCAAATATTCAACATTTTATGATATAAATTGTAATTTCTGTATTATTAATTGTTTTATTTAGCATTGACAGAACACACCGTAATGTATATTGACGGTATTGATTAATAAAGAATTAGCGCAAACGCAAAAATCTTAATAATAGTGCACCATAATAATCACGAATTGCAACGTAATATCCAGAAATATTTTTTGACTTTATTAAAACACAAGAAAACATAAATGAATTAAAATTCTCTATATTTGGTGGCCCTTAAGAGGGCCGTTGGGGTGCTTCAATTCAGGAAGCTACTGTAGCTTGAGAGGGCAAGCGGACCACAACGCTTCAGAAGGGAAGCGGACCTTCTTCAAACAGCTTATTTCGAGCTGGTGTATTTGGTGACGGCTTTGGTGCCCTCACTGACGGCGTGCTTGGCCAACTCTCCGGGCAGGAGCAGACGGACGGCTGTCTGGATTTCCCGGCTGGTGATGGTGCTGCGCTTGTTGTAGTGAGCGAGACGGGAGGCTTCGGCGGCGATGCGCTCGAACAGGTCGTTCACGAACGAGTTCATGATCGACATGGCCTTGCTGGACACACCGGTGTCAGGGTGGACCTGCTTCAAGACTTTGTAGATGTAGCTGGAGTAGGATTCTACTCTCCTTTTCCTCCTCTTCTTGTCACCAGAACGCGCTTTCTGGGACTTGGCGGCCTTCTTGGCTCCTTTGGCAGAGACTTTGGGTGGCATGCTCTCGAAGTTCGAAACAATTGCTGAGTGATTTTGGAAGATGCTGACACTGGCTTTGGCAATCACTTTATTTCATTTTGGTTGCACCCAGACGATCACATTGACGTTGTTGTAATATTTGCGAAAAAGTGTACAAAGTAGGTGCATGGAGATCTTTGTGTGAACAGCAGATGTTCAATCAAACCACGATCCGGCCATCCACCAAATTGATTTGCACAGCGGACACGCCCTAAAATAAGCACCACCCCTACTATAAAATGAGAGATCTTTTCTGATCAGCATCCAATCCATTCAGTTTCTTTCATCGTTGACTAAAGTCTTCTATTTGCTCTCGCATCATGTCTGGACGTGGTAAAGGAGGAAAAGCTAAAGGCAAAGCCAAGAGCCGCAGCAGCCGTGCCGGTCTCCAGTTCCCCGTGGGCAGAATCCACCGTCATCTCCGCAGAGGCAACTACGCCCGCCGTGTGGGTGCCGGAGCCCCCGTGTACCTGGCAGCCGTCATGGAATACCTGGCTGCTGAGGTCCTCGAGTTGGCAGGAAACGCTGCTCGTGACAACAAGAAAAGCAGAATCAACCCCCGCCATCTCCAGTTGGCTGTCCGCAACGACGAAGAGTTGAACAAACTCCTGTCCGGAGTCACCATCGCCCAGGGAGGTGTCCTGCCCAACATCCAGGCCGTGCTTCTCCCCAAGAAGACCGGAAAGAAGGAGTAAATGGTCCGCTTCCCTCCTGAAGCGTTGTGGTCCGCTTGCCCCCTCAAGCTACAGTAGCTTCCTGAATTGAAGCACCCCAAACGGCCCTCTTAAGGGCCACCAAATATAAAGAATTATAAAATTTGTTTAAAATATTAATAAAAGTTGTGTATTACATTTAAAAAAACTTTAAAATCTCCGAAGGTTTTTAAAGGATATTGCAGGTTTGAACAATTACTCATTAACATAGCATTTCACGACAAGCTGGTAAAATTTGTCTCAGACGTTCAAAAGTTGAGAATGTTCTCCATATCTGAAACTCCAATTTTCAAATTTTCCTTTTGAACTTAAAAAGCTTTTTTTTGAATTTTAGAAATGTTCATACTTTAATCAAAAATATATAATGTACCGAAAAATGTGCAACTCCTATATAAAAAAGTGCGGAAACGTAGGTCATTATAATGAGCCTCTCCATTTAAATGACACTCTCCACTATAATGGCATATAGTAGCCATTTTAATTCGGCGAGTTAAAATGGAGAAGAAGCCATTATAATACCATTTATTGATTTAATTTCACTTCATAATACTCGCAAGTGTAATACTGTCCAGGCCGCACGAGTTTTTGCGTGTTAGACAGTATTAAACCAACACGGCAAAACTCGTTCGGCCCCGACAGTATTACACTTGTGAGTATATATGAAGTGAAATTAAATCAATAAATGGCTATTATAATGGCTTCCTCTCCATTTTAACTCGCCGAATTAAAATGACCACTATGCCATTCAGGCCCTGTGCCAGGGGGGGGCCAGGGGGGCCATGGCCCCCCTTTCTGGGTTGGCTGGGGTAAACAATAAGGAAGATGAGGTAGGTCCGGGGGGGGGGGGGGCGGGGGGAGGTAAAAGCGAAGGTAACTTCATTATGAACCCTGCTTCTCCCTACCTTCTTTCTTGGGGTATGCCAAAAGTGGATTCTGCCGGCCTGGCTGCCTTGAATTCAATGTAAATAGGTATTTTTAAGCCCTAATTTTAATCATTTTTAATGCTAAATCAAAAAATTTCGCCTCCGGCGGCTGGGGGGACACCCTCCAGACACCCCGGCGGACGCTTCGCGTCCGCCTGACGCCGCTTCGCGGCGCAAAATGCGGCGCTCGCGACGCATTTATATTCATTTTTCAGTTTTCTAGAGTCTGGCCCCCTACTTTCAAAAATCCTGGCACAGGCCCTGATGCCATTATAATGGAGAGTGCCATTTAAATGGAGAGGCTCATTATAATAGCCTACTTTTCCGCACTTTTTTATATAGGAGTTGTACATTTTATGGTATATTATATATTTTTGATTAAAGTATGAACATTTCTAAAATTCAAAAAAAGCTTTTTAAGTTCAAAATTTCATACTAATTTTATAAATAATTAGAAATTGATGCCAAAGATTTTTTCTCAACAATTTTTGTAATTTTTTTATCAAAACTTACTAAAAACAATTAAAATAGTTATAAAAGTGCAGATAAAGTAACTTCAAACTTAAAAAAGCTTAAAATTGCGGGGCGGAGTCAAGCATTTTGTCTTAGATTTTAATAATTTTTTTATGAAAAGCTTACCCCTGCCCCCAATAGCTCACAAAATTTTTTTCAACAAAATATCTCCAGTGGTTCAGAAGTTATGAACCCCCAAAAATGGCGTTTTTCGACAATTTTGTACGTAAACGATTGCTCAGTGGGTATAACGATGTACGTTACATACATACATGAGCATTCACCGGCAAACTAGGGGGGTGGCTACCCCGGGTAAATGGCCGTTTAAAAGCTAAGGGGGGTCCGTACCCCCCTAGTTTTTTAGGGGGTTGACCCGGGGTAGACCAGTTTGAAATCCAGAGGGGGTCCGGTTTCCAAACAAAGTCAAATTAAATCATTTATTTAAGTTTTTTAGCACTAAAATAGAATTTTATATACTAAAATAGGCTATTTATGTATAAAAATACAATAGTACTGTTTTTTATTACAAAACCGTGTTTGTGACAGTAAATTTTGACCTAATTCATATTTAATTTATTATTTATTTATTTATTTATTTATTTATTTATTTATTTATTTATTTATTTATTATTTATTATTAATTTATTCATATTTAACCTAACGTAATACCGTACCTTTTATTAAAACTCGAATAAGCGACAAAAAACAGCTGCTGCGTGAAAACCAGAATAAATAATACAAATATATTATTATGCTAGTATAAAATTACATTCATACAAATTTAAATAATTTAAATAAGGGCAAATTTAACCTCTTTTAATATAAAAAACCGCGAAAACAAATTAAGAAGTTACATTTGTATTAATTTGTCATAAAATAAATTTAAAAAATATGAAAAATATGCCCAGAATTAATTAAAAGGACTATTTATTTAAAAAATAACCAGGAACAAAAAAATTTTTAGTTTAAAGATGAATTCTATCAGGGTGAAATTGTAAGGGTGGTCGAGTAACCACTCGTTCTCGGAGAAAATATCACGCGCAGTGGAACACGTGATGCAATTAAATAATTATTGGTTACATTACTATTGAGACTTAATTTTTTTAATTTTCTTGGTTTGCGCGTTATTGTTTATTTCTTCTTGGCGGAGAACGGTCCGCCCTTAATTTCAGCCTGAAAGACATTGGCTTTAGTTTAAAAATGATATGTGAAAGAAGCAAAAGTATATGACATGCAAATGTGCACAATTGTAGTTTCTTTAAAATAAGTATTCGTTATTTTCATTCGGGTTTTTTCCACTGCACTACCGTAATTATGAATGAGTTCGCCTAAAAGCGTAATATAAACGGCTGTTTGCAACCACCGATGTTTTCAGGCAATATTTTCACTTTTCTGTGGTGTTTTGGGGAATTTTAAACTGAACTTTATTTTGCTAAAATGCCGACAAATCTGTGGTATTTTTTATGAAAAAATGTATTAGTTTTTGTTCAGTTTTATTGTATTTTTTATTTTAAAAAATTACAAAAATATGCATTTGTTGTGTTCTTTACAATTCTTTAATTTGTAAAATACAAAAAATATTCAAGGTTTTTAACGATTTATTCCATAATTCTTTGTCATTTTGTTTTGATTTTGGGAATTTTTTTATTTGCCACTTTATTATTATTTTTTTGAAGAAAATGAAGAAGGCTCATTAAATACATCCAGTAAACATTTATCCCCCTTCGCTCGGTACTCAAAATAACACCTGAATAAGTGTAAAAAAACCCATAAAAACCACCCATAAAAACCTTAAAAGATGTTTAAAAAAAGCAAATGATCATTTCAAACTACATTTCTTTAAAACTAAGTGACCTATGCTCTCACTGTAAAGCACAGACCTGTGCACGGTCTGAAAATGCCCCCCTGTTTTATTGGAGGATTTGCCTCCCCCCCGCCAAAAAATGAAAAAGTACCCTAAAAATATGACGCCATCATCGCGAATTTTTTTGCAGTTTTTAGCCTATTTTAATGTATTTTAAGCCATTTTAGACCTATCTTATTTCCGCTTTTTTTGTCCCTTTTTTCCCTTTTCCCTTCTTTTTTTCTCCTTTTTTCTCTCTTTTCTTCTTCTTACCCCCTACTTGCCCTCCCGTTTTATTGCCCCCCCGTTTCAAAAAAGTTGCCCCCGTGCCCCCCCCCGTTTTGGAATTGCCCCCCCCGTTTTAACCCCGGGGGGCGGGCAGTGCACAGGTCTGAAAGCATATTCTTTTTATTTATTTGTATTTACATCTATATTATTTGCTTGAGAATGCTAAACTAAGTGTTTCTAAGCCAGCCAAGAAGATTAAATAAATATCTTTAGAAACATGGTTTTAACTCATTTATCGTGACACCCGTCCGTCACGATGACACCCGTCCGTCACGATGACACTTGTCCGTCCGCTGGTTGTCTTTCGCATGGCCGCGTTTGTTAAACACGAGTGTCACACCTTTTTCCCGAATTATCGTATTATCCACCTTTGATAAGGAGTAATGCTATAATAAATAAAATGCCTTTATTTGTACAAGTGTTATTGCACAAGTTTACAATTCAAAACACAAAAATTCAATAACAAATAAACATAAACATTGGGGCCGGAATTCACAAAGCGGAGTGAACACTGTGCAAACACCGTGTTAGTGTATTCTGTGTAAGCACCGTGTAAACTACGGTATTTTTGGGTGCTAGCACGGTGTTAGTTAATCCGTACAACCTACAGTAGGTTTCAAGGCTAATTTTTTTTTGTTCGAAAAATTCCTTGTTTAACATATATTTACAATATTTTGTTCTGCCACTTTTTACACAAATATGCAATTACTTAATAGAAATTTAAAAGTTTATCAGTTTTTTATACAAATAATTCCTCTAAATTTTGTTTTTTATATCTTTTTTTATCGTTTAATGAAATTTCAACAGACTTAGCCCCAGGTATACCGAAACCTACTGTAATTTGTCCGGATTAACTAACACCGAGCTAGCACGAAGATTATCCCTCTTTGTGAATTCCGGCCTGGATGACTTATAACTTTGAATTAAGAAGTTTAAACCCCTCTGGAAACCTTTAAAAAATAATATCATTTCAAAGCCAAATCAATTTTCTACAAAATTTTTCAATAACCGTCAAAAAAGATACATTTGCTTAAAAGCACTTGATCAAAAACTTGGTCCAAACCATACATGGGCAGGGGAGGAGTTGGGGGGCTAAACCCCTTCAACCCCCCAAATTTTTAGAAGGGGATTTAACCCCCCACTGAGAAATGGGGCGGGGAGAAAAAGTTAACCCCCCAATTTTGAAAAAATAAAGAAAAAAGTTTTTAAAATGACTTCGAACTGCCTCCAAACTTAAGTTTTACGGTCAAAATGAATGTTTTAAACAGTAAAAAGCTCAAAAATGCAATAAAAAGAGCTTTTTGACCTAAAATTAGCGTTTTTTACCTATTTTTTCTTTAAAATCGAAAAACGATATGGGTAAAGTGCACTTCAAAAAAAAAAAACGATATAGGTATTTTGCGTTTCTCGGATTCCCCCCTAATTTGGGGTTTAACCCCCCCTCACTCCGGACCAACTTGCCCATGTATGGTTCAAACCCAGATTCAGAGTATCAAAATATTTATTTTTTGAATGTACTTTAATTTTAAATCTTATCAAAACATTAAAATCACTTCCAATAAAATAACTTAAAATATATTTTTCGGTAAAAAACTTTAAATTACTCAATTGTAAGTAGGTGGAACTCCGGAGCTGCTTCCGCTTCCAATAACCGAAGCTCCGCAGAATATCTTAAGGTAGTAAGATATTCTAAAAATTAATTACCATAAATGGATCAAGTTTATCCGGAGTGAGGAAGGGTAACCCCGTTTTTTTTCTTTTGAATGAGTAGTAAAAATTTAAGGAACACATTTACCATATAGGTTTTTTTCTGATATGCGTTTTACCTACATAGTTTTTCGATTTTGAGGGAAAAATAGATAAACAAAGCTAATTTTAGGCTATCTTAGTAGTCAGTAATTAATAGAAAGCTAATTGATAAGTACAGCACCTTTTATTTTTAGGCTTATTTTGCCTTAAATCAATAATACTGCAAAAACGACAAACGCGCGTCGCTAATGGAGTTTTTTGTTACTGGTGCTGCTCATTTATCAATCATAACCAGTGTCGTAGTCAGGGAGGACGAGGGGGCGGACACCCCTCCTCCCTGAAATCCGGCGAAGCCGGAATTTTTCGTTCGTTCATTTTTTTTAAATTTTGGAAGAAAATTTTTTGTTTTATTTCAAGTTTAAAAACATTCCTGATCAAGGGAGCCGGCGGGGAAGCGGGGAGGGGGGGCCGGGAAAAAAAACGGAGGGGGGCCCAGGGGCACCCCCCCGCGGGGGGCCGGAAAGGGAAAATGCATGTTAGGGGTGTAAGCATGAATATGAAAAACATAAAAATACCTAAAGAACTAAAAATTTTATCGCTTCGAAGGAAGTGTGCATTGATAATTTACATTTTAGTTGTTTTAATTTCAATTGCATGTACCATTCCATACATACAAAACTATATACTCGTTAAAACTATAAATTCAATGGCATTAATATTATAACAGGTTTGATAATGGCTGTTTTAAACCTATAATGGCTGTTTTAAATTTTACTCCTAACGGCTTTTTTGATTCACGGGAGGGTAGTCCGCCCCTTTCCTTGGCGAAGCTTGGCATTTAGCATGGGTATCTCACTACTTTTTAAATATTGTCTAATAAAAACTTAACAAGTTCTAATGCCTAAAATTTCTGAAACCATAAATTAAAATAAAAATTTTTCCGCTACGCGGGTAAGTGGGATTTCTTTTAAAAATATTTTTATCAGTACAATATTATCTTTGTTTTTATAAAGTCGACCGCTTCCATGCGCAAGGGCCTTATTATCTTTGATATCTTATAGTTTTGTTAATTAGACTTTGGATTATATAATTTTATCGATTTTGGATATATAATTTCATCGACAGCTTAATTTCGGAGATCAAAAAAAAAACAAAATTGTGTAGAAATTAGGTTTTAAAAACAAAAGTAAATGTATGTTCATGCCATGGACCAAAGTCACGTAAGAAATAAATTTGCATAAGCGTGGTTCGCACGCAGTTGATTGATCGTTCCGTATGATGTCCATAAGTACGTTTAGCAGTTTTGCACGGTTTTCAAACAAAAAATAAGGTGCTTTCATAATTGCTAACGCACTTTTGAATTTCAACCTAACCGTATGCAAATTCTTTCTTTTCGTGACTTTGGTGCATTGTCAGAAGTCGATTTTTAAGCAGTACATATTTCAAAAAAGTTTCGCCTCCGACGGCTGGGGGAACAGGAACACCTTCAGCCAGACCCCCAACCCCCGCTACGCGGCGCAGTGGCGGCGTTTTGCACCACTTCTGTAACACTTAGTTCTCCTCCCACCCCCCAGAAATAAAATCCTGGCTACGCCACTGATCATAAGATTGTTTCGAATTATCCACCAGTAATAATTATAATCAACAATAAATTACTTGGCTTAGTTTTCTCGTCCACCCAGTTGTCGACTATACTTTATTTATTATTTATTTATTTATTATTCGCATAGCGCAGGACACAACTAAAGCATTAAAAAATACACTGAAATAAGCTGGCCCTTTGTTACTAAAATTATTTCATCAATTATTTGAAACATCTAGTATCAATTGTTTGGACTATACGACTAACTGTCTGTAATGGTCTATGCAGCTTGTTTACTTTAAATTAGATTTATATTTAAAACAATGCTAAGCATATAAAGGGGTCCGCTTCGTTTTAGTCCCGGAAAAAAATCACTGCGAGCTTCGTTTCAGTTCCGCTTCGTTTTAGTCCCGCTTCGTTTGAGTCCCGCTTCGTTTGAGTCCCGCTTCGTTTGAGTCCCGCTTCGTTTGAGTCCCGCTTCGTTTGAGTCCCGCTTCGTTTTAGTCCCGCTTCGTTTGAGTCCCGCTTCGTTTGAGTCCCGCTTCGTTTGAGTCCCGCTTCGTTTGAGTCCCGCTTCGTTTGAGTCCCACTTCGTTTGAGTCCCGCTTCGTTTTAGTCCTGGCGGAAAATGCGTTCATAAACTAGTTCCTGCTACGTTGTTTTCGTTTCAGTCCCGGAAAAAACGCTGCAAGCTTTATTTCAGTCTTGGCGAAAAATCCGCGGCGAAAAATCCGCGCAAGTCATTTTGCCGAAATATTTGGTTTTATACAAAGATCTTTGTACTACAATTTTCTAAGCTTATTTGATTCATTTTGCATTGATTTAAGAATTTTAGGATTTTTTCATTTATTTAAACTATTTTTAGTTTTTTAACCCGTTTAGTTTACTGTAATTAAAGGAACACTGTCACAAATCAAATTTCTATAACGCCCTAAATGGACTTATAATGACTATCTAAGTTTAGTGTCCTAGAGAGCCCCCTCCGCAAAAATAACCTCTAGCGCTCCTCGCGCTTAGCCACTCTATTAGCCGCCTCTCTACCCTCCTTCCCTTTCTCTTCCCTCTTTCTCTTCTCCTCCCCCCGCCCCCCCCATCCCCCACCCCGCGCCCCAAGCCCCAACCCGCGCACGCTACACTATACGCCCTAATCTAGCACAAAAACAAGCACAAAGCACCCACAAAAAACACAAAAACTAACAAGACAAAGCGAAACAAAAAAACTGCAAATACGCAGTTTTTCTGGCCAGCTATTAACACACTATAAAAGCTATTTAAAGACTAAATAACATTCCCAAAGAATAAAGCCTATTGCATAATCTAACCAACGCAGACCTGCACGCCCTACAGCTCCCAAGCGCCATCCAAGCAACCTTAACGGCGGAGGAAAAAAAAAAAGAAAAAGAAAGAAAAAAAAAGACAAAAAAAACAGTAAATAGTCTAAACTAAATACAAAGCAAACTGCAAAAAGCCGAATCTCATCATAGTCAGAAATCAATATATTTCTTTGCGACAAGCAAAACAGAGCCAATCCCCATAGAAAACGACATCCCAACCCACAATCAATCATCTCCACACCTTATATCCATTATATATCTTATAAGCCATTAGCTATCTAAATACACCTAAACAAAACAACAAAAAACTAAATATCAATAATAAAAACCAACAATCAGCAATAATCAAACAAAATCATCAAATCTTTATAAAACCATTCTCGCAAACGCGCATTTTCCCCATTTTCCCAAACAATAAAGCCACTTTTCCACTAAACAAAACAACAGCAAACTATTTATAACCATCCCCAATCAAACAAAACTCAACAAAGACTCAAACAACAAACTACAACAAATTCAACAACAACTCAACAAAGCGACTCACCGCAAACAACTAAAAACAACGAACTCAACAAACATCAAACAACGAATCAACAACTCAAACAAGCAACTCAAACAAGCGACAAAACAACGAACAAACAACTCCAGATTTTTTCACAAACAAAAAAAAAAAAAACCAAAACAACAACAAAAACAAAAAACACAAAAAACTTTAAAAACCATATCCAAAAACCCACTTCCGCGATTTCCCAAACTAAAAACTCTAGCGTTTCCGACTAAACAAACAACGAGCAGAACAAAACTCCCCCAGACAAAACAACGCAATCTCAAACACGAACGATCAAACCAGCGACGCGAACGACCAAACAACGACTCAAACAAGGACTAAACCAACGACTCAACAGCGACTAAAACTAACAAAACACGGACTCAAAACAAACAAAAAAAACACAACAAAAAAATACACTCCACACCCTTTATATGCTTAGCATTGTTTTAAATATAAATCTAATTTAAAGTAAACAAGCTGCAGAATAGACTCATTACAGACAGTTAGTCATATAGTCCAGAAACAATTGATACTAGATGTTTCAAATAATTGATGAAAATAATTTTAGTAACAAAGGGCCAGCTTATTTCAGTGTATTTTTTGAATGCTTTAGTTGTGTCCGCGTTATGCGAATAATAAATGAATGATAAATAATAAATAAAGTATAGTCGACAACTGGGTGAGACGAGAAAAACAAGCCAAAGTAATTTATTCGTTGATTATAATTATTACTGGTGGATAGTTCGAAACAATCTTGTGATTCAGTGGGCGTAGCCAGGATTTTTATTTCTGGGGGGGGGGGTGGGAAGGAGAACTGAAGTGTTACAGGAGTGGTGCAAAAACCCGCCACTGCGGCGCGCGTAGCGGGGTTGGGTGGTCCCGGGGCTCAAGACGCTCCCTATTCCCAGCCGTTCGGAGACTGAAGATTTTTTGAAATAAATGTACTGCTTAAAAATCGACTTCTGGACAATGGACCAAAGTCACGAAAAAAAAGAATTTGCATACGGTTTGTAGTTTTTGAAATTTCCAAAGTGCGTCACAAATTATGAAAGCACCTTATTTTTTGTTAGAAAACCGTGCAAAACTGCTAAACGTAACTTATGGACATCATACGAAACATCAATCAACTGCGTGCGAACGACGCTTATGTAAATTTATTTCTTACGTCACTTTGGTCCATAACATGAACATACATTTACTTTTGTTTTTAAAAACAAATTTTTACGCAATTTTGTTTTTTGATCTCCGAAATTAAGCTGTCGATGAAATTATCTATCCAAAATCGATGAAATTATATAATCCAAAATCTAAATAACAAAACTATAAGATATCAAAAACAATATAAGCCCTTGCGCACTGGAAGCGGTCGACTTTATAAAAACAAAGGAGAATATTGTACTGATAAAAATATTTTTACTGTAAAAAAAATCCCACTTACCCCGCGTAGCGGAAAAATTTTTATTTTATATTTATGGTTTCAGAAATTTTAGGCATTAAGAACTTGTTAAGATTTTTACCTACAATATTAAAAAAGTAGCTGAGGAACCCATCCAAAATGCCAGGCTTCGCCAAGGAAGGGGGGGGACTAGCTACCCTCCGCATGAATCAAAAAAACCGTTAGGGGTAAGGTAACTCCATTACTGAACCCTGCTTCTCCCTACCTTCTTTCTTGGTATGCCAAAAAGTGGATTCTGCCGGCCTGGCTGCCTTGAATTCAATGTAAATAGGTATTTTTAAGCCCTAATTTTAATAATTTTTAATGCTAAATCAGTTCGGGCGGCCTGGGGGACACCCCCCAGAACCCCCCGGCGGACGCTTCGCGCCCGCCTAGCGCCGCTGCGCGGCGCAAAATGCGGCGCTTCGCGCCGCATTTATATTTCGTTTCTCAATTTTCCAGAGTCTGGCCCCCTCCTTTCAAAAATCCTGGCACAGGCCCTGATGCCATTATAATGGAGAGTGCCATTTAATGGAGAGGCTCATTATAATAGCCTACTTTTCCGCACTTTTTTATAGGAGTTGTACATTTTATGGTATATTATATATTTTTGATTAAAAAGTAATGAACATTTCTAAAATTCAAAAAAAGCTTTTTAAGTTCAAAATTTTATACTAATTTTATAAATAATTAGAAAAATTTGATGCCAAATATTTTTTTGTCAACAATTTTTGTAAAAATTTTGTCAAAACTTACTAAAAACAATAAAAATAGTCTTAAAAAAGCGAATAAAATAACTTCAAATCATACTTCAAACTTGAAAAAGCTTAAAATTGCCAGGCGGAATCAAACATTTTGTCTTAAATTTTAATATTTTTTTATGAAAAGCCTACCCCTGCCCCCAATAGCCCACAAAAATTTTTTCAACAAATATCTCCAGTGGTTCCCCCCAAAAATGGCGTTTTTCGACAATTTTGTACGTAAACCATTGTCTCAATGGTTATAACGATGTACGTTACAAACATACATGAGCATGGACCGGCAAACTAGGGGGATGGCTACCCCGGGTAAATGGCCGTTTAAAAGCTAAGGGGGGTCCGTACACCCATAGTTTTTTAGGGGGGTCGACCCGGGGCAGAACCAAAATTTTGAAATCCAGAGGGGGTCCGGTTTCCAAACGAAGTCACCCTAAATCATTTATTTAAGTTTTTTAGCACTAAAATAGAATTTCATAACTAAAATAGGCTATTTATGTATAAAAAATTAAATAAAAGAACTGTTTTTTACTACAAAACCGTATTTCTGACAGTAAATTTTAACCTAATTCATATTTAATTTATTATTTATTTATTTATTTATTTATTTATTTATTTATTTATTTATTTATTTATTATTTATTATTAATTTATTAATATTTAAACTAACGTAATAAAGTACCTTTTATTAAAAACTCAATAAGCGACAAAAAACAGCTGCTGCGTGAAAACCAGAATAAATAATACAAATATATTATTATGCTAGTATAAAATTACATTCATACAAATTTAAATAATTTAATAAGGGCAAATTTAACCTCTTTTAATATAAAAAAACGGCGAAAACAAATTAAGAAGTTACATTTGTATTAATTTGTTGATAATAAATTTAAAATATGGAAAAATATGCCCAGAATTAATTAAAAGGACTATTTATTTAAAAAATAACCAGGAACAAAAAAGTTTTTAGTTTAAAGATGAAATTGATCAGGGTGAAATTGTAAGGGTGGTCGAGTAACCACTCGTTTCTCGGAGAAAATATCACGCGCAGTGGAACACGTGATGCAATTAAATAATTATTGGTTACATTACTATTGAGACTTAATTTTTTTAAATCTCTTGGTTTGCGCGTTATTGTTTATTCCTCTTGGCGGAGAACGGTCCGCCCTTAATTTCAGCCTGATAGAATTCATCTTTAAACTAAAAATTTTTTTGTTCCTGGTTATTTTTTAAATAAATAGTCCTTTTAATTAATTCTGGGCATATTTTTCATATTTTTTAAATCTATTTTATGACAAATTAATACAAATGTAACTTCTTAATTTGTTTTCGCGGTTTTTTTATATTAAAAGAGGTTAAATTTGCCCTTATTTAAATTATTTAAATTTGTATGAATGTAATTTTATACTAGCATAA
>JASAMX010022188.1:0-10313 GCA_030248175.1 Microlaimidae sp. YZB2_3
TTAAATAATTCACACAAGAAAAATGTAAATAATATATTCGCCAGAGCAGTCGGCCACGTCACACCACTATATGGTAAAAATAACAAGAACGCAATGCAGCAAAATTAACTTCCTTGTGGCCGGACGTGCGGCTTTTGGCCGGACGTGCGGCTTTTGGCCCGACGTGCGGCTTCTGGCCGGACGTGCGGCTTCTGGCCGGACGTGCGGCTTTTGGCCGGACGTGCGGCTTTTGGCCGGACGTGCGGCTTTTGGCCGGACGTGCGGCTTTTGGCCGGACGTGCGGCTTTTGGCCGGACGTGCGGCTTTTGGCCGGACGTGCGGCTTCTGGCCGGACGTGCGGCTTTTGGCCGGACGTGCGGCTTTTGGCCGGACGTGCGGCTTTTGGCCGGACGTGCGGCTTCTGGTCGGACGTGCGGCTTTTGGCCGGACGTGCGGCTTCTGGCCGGACGTGCGGCTTCTGGCTGGTACGTGCGGCTTCGAGACGGACGTGCGGCTTTCGGCCGGACGTGCGGCTTTTGGCCGGACGTGCGGCTTTTGGCCGGACGTGCGGCTTTTGGCCGGACGTGCGGCTTCCGGCCGGACGCGCGGCTTCCGGCCGGACGTGCGGCTCCTGGCCGGACCTGCGGCTTCTGCCCGGACGTGCGGCATTTGGCCGGACATGCGGCTTTTGGCCGGACGTGCGGCTTCTGGCCGGACGTGCGGCTTTCTGGCCGGACGTGCGGCTTTTGGCCGGACGTGCGGCTTTTGGCCGGACGTGCGGCTTTTGGCCGGACGTGCGGCTTTTGGCCGGACGTGCGGCTTCTGGCCGGACGTGCGGCTTCTGGCCGGACGTGCGGCTTCTGGCCGGACGTGCGGCTTTTAGCCGGACGTGCGGCTTTTGGCCGGACGTGCGGCTTTTGGCCGGACGTGCGGCTTTTGGCCGGACGTGCGGCTTTTGGCCGGACGTGCGGCTTCTGGCCGGACGTGCGGCCTTTGGCCGGACGTGCCGCTTCTGGCCGGACGTGCGGCTTTTGGCCGGACGTGCGGCTTTTGGCCGGACGTGCGGCTTCTGGCCGGACGTGCGGCTTTTGGCCGGACGTGCGGCTTCTGGCCGGACGTGCGGCTTTTGGCCGGACGTGCGGCTTCTGGCCGGACGTGCGGCTTTTGGCCGGACGTGCGGCTTTTGGCCGGACGTGCGGCTTTTGGCCGGACGTGCGGCTTTTGGCCGGACCTGCGGCTTCTGGCCGGACGTGCGGCTTCTGGCCGGACGTGCGGCTTCTGGCCGGACGTGCGGCTTTTGGCCGGACGTGCGGCTTTTGGCCGGACGTGCGGCTTTTGGCCGGACGTGCGGCTTTTGGCCGGACGTGCGGCCTGAATTGGATTTTATGATGCACGCTGCTACAGACCGCTGTGACATACCTTTATTAGATTATCCACCTTTGATTATATTTATCTTAAAATTATTTTTAAATTTTTTTAAAACAATAGTTTTTGTAAAACTTTTGAATCAATCAAAAAAACGTTTTAAATGCTAATTTTATCTTTTAAAAGTATGTTTTACATTTAAATCACCTTTAAACTATTTTAAATAAAACAAATTTGACATTCAATTAAGTAAGTATATAAGTAAGTATAAAATATATAAGCAAGTAAGTAAATAAGTAAGTATAAAATTAAAACATCATACCTAGAGTAGTAATTATTCTAAATCGGCGGTGTTTAGGAGCTTGAATGTTGAAACTAGAGAGACATCGTTCAAAGGACAACGCAACCAGCACGTATGGCGTCGTTTGAAACATGACTGTGGCAAACGGATACATAAATCGAATGCACGAGAACCAAATATTGCTTAGCATCGCGTCTTTCCGGTATTCTATTGTTGTATCGTTGTTGTAAGTACCAATCAAAAAGGCATGAACTTCAGTATTGAGGTAGGGGGTGATTTGATTCTGATTCAACCGTTGGTTTTACTTATGAAACTTTTTAATCTTTTGAAACTTTTTACTTACTTATGAAACTTCATAAGAAAAAATTTAACCGTTGGTTTCATTAGTTTCATATGTGGTAGGGTAAAAATTTATTATCTTTAAACGTCGTAATTAAACTAAATATACCTTTTTTGTTTTTTAAAAGATGTAAAAAAAGTATAAATCATACGAAGAACGTCTTGGTTATTCTAAGTCTTGAAGAATTTTAACAAGGAAGAAACAATATCGATTTATTTGAATGTTATAAAATTTTGAATAAAAAACAAGTCTTAATCCAAATTCTTCTTTTTGTTTGAAACAAAATCTAACAAAATGTCATTCGGTAAAGTTAAAAGTCCAATAAAGTAGAATAAATTTAGAAATTTTTATTTCTTTGCAATCGAGTTGTAAGCAAATGGAATGCTTTATCCCAAAAAATATTTTTAGTTACTTCCTTGGAATCATTTAAAAAGTGTTAAATACATAAATTTTGATGCTTTTTTAAAACAACATTGAACCATTTATTTTATAAAATAATTTTTATGTCTACAATTTATTTTATATATATTTTGTTGTGGTAAAAAGAATTTTATTTCAGAATTTTATATGCTTAAGTAGGAATATTATTAACTTACTTACTTTTATTTAGATTTAAAATAGAATTTACTAATAGCTCAATTCAGCGCTTACTTTTTTAATTTTTTGGGTCATATTCAAGAAAATAACCATGTCTCTGTTTTTGTTTTCTTGCGGACAGTATTGTGTTTTGCTTCTAATTTTTTTCTAGAATAAATACTTTCACTTTGACTTTATATAAAAAGTACTTTTAGTTAGTTTCCTATCAATGCTACAACAAGCTGTGTTCATGAACTGGGTTCGATTTGAAAGGCACTCTACCGATGATGATGGGCGCCGCCATGACGAGAACGTAGGCAATCCCGTGGAAGACGTCGAAAATGGCGATGACAGTGAAGTAGAAGAAGCAGGTGCGTCGGAAGTGCTTTCGTGAAATTAGCACCGCGAACAAGAAAGAGTTGGTAAAAATGCTGACAAAGGATAGCACGCAGCCGAGCACCCCGAACACGTAGAAACGAATCACTAGCACTGTGGTCCGCGATGCGGAGCAACTCAAGTTGCCGTACGCTGACAGCGTTTCGTTCATTTCCATTAGGAGTTTTTGTCTATAAGTTTGGTCAGATTATAGAAAATCGAGATGAGGAGGTTTGATTTAGATGATAATTTGGGGAAAAAGATGATTTTAGGCTTAAAAAAGTGGCGCGAAATTACAAAAATTTATAAAAAAAATGTGCCTTGATTCTCGAAAATTTGCAGTTAATCCTTTGTGATTCTCTCCGCTGCAAATCGGAAGAAGGTATTACACGCCACCGCTGCTCAGTGTTAAACTTGAAGCCATCACCAATTGGACGTGAAGTTAAACAGTGAGCAGTACTGATGCAATATACCTTCTGCGAATTTGCAGCGGTTTTTAAACGAAAAAATCCCAAAAGTTTAATGTGTATACCTTGAAATTTGGTGAAAAATTTTATTGATTAAAGCATTAAATTTTTTTTTCAAACTTTTTATATAATAATTATTTTATGTAATCGTCAAAAGGAAAAATAAATTTGGGTAGATAAAGTTATCTCTGATAAAGTTCATCAAATCATTATAATATTAGCAAATCTAAAGTCTTTTAAAAATGATCGAATCTGGCTGAGCATTAGAAGTTAACGGTACTGTTAATTCAGAGGATAATTATATTTATGTATAGTTAAAATTAATTTCCATACAATAATACAACTTTTGTATAAATCACTTGTACCGTTAAAAAAAATGCATTCTTAAACATTTTTCAGGTTTAAACATTTTTGAACAGACTCTAGTTAAATTTTTGCCCATTTTTTAATTATTTCTGATTCTGATTATTATGATAATTTTGTGGATTATGAGAATTATGACAACCCACAAAATTATGAGACTCAATAAATTACTCATAATATCTTAATCTATGTCCTTAGTCTCGAAAATAATTTTTTCTAATAATTTGAAAAGTTTTTGAAAAACTTACTTGAAATCCGTAAAAATTAAAAAAAACTTAAAAAATCCGTAAAAATTTTTTTATAAAAAAACACAAATACTTAAAATGCAATAAGCAATTTTTTGGTTTGCAAAAACTATCATAACGCAATACTAATGCAATTTTAAAAACCCAACTGTGATTTTAATTGTATTTTGATGATAAATACAATTGTGCTTTTAGTTTTTTTTGTGTTTTTAAAGGCCCTATTTAAGGGTCTCAGTCGATCAATGCGTGTTGCAAACTTTCGCGCAGTTAAAAAGAAAGATGATATTATACACGTTTTCAGTGGAAACCCACAAAGCTTTGAACATGTTTTAGATATTTTTTTAATTCCGAACACTTAAAAATTTAGAAAACTAACTAAAAACACGCGACATTAATTAAAACTAAAACAAACCAACAATTTTGGTTGTTTCAAAGTACAAATTAGACAAATTAATGCACAAAGTTATTTCCACGGCTTTTTATCAAAGTTTGTCCGAAAATATTATAACCTGACTTTAAACGGTGACAATTTTTAAAATTTTTCGCTTTAGTCTGAAAAATTGCAGAAAATCACAGAATTATAGGTTGTAACTCAAAATAACCGAACCTACTCACAAAAAATTTTATCAAAAACTGATAGTGATGCAAAAAACTGAAACACAACACAATGAATGGTAAAAATAGGAAATTACATGTAGGATAATAAAAATATATGTTTTATTATTAAAAAGAATTTATGAATATCGTGAAATTAAAAAGCTTTAAAACTTTTATATCAAAAACTTACAAGCAGTAATAATTCATAAAAACCATATAACATGTTTTTAAGGTAATTTTGATGTTTTAATGTTATAATATTTACTAAAATTCTTTAAAATATTGTTGTTTCCCAAATAATGTGATTTATTGTTATTATTTTCAATTTTTTGTACTGAGTAAGGGAGGTCCCGACCCTCTTAAAAAATACTGCTGAAGCCTTTAAAAAAAAGGGAACTTTTTGTTAAAAAATGAAATGAAATGAAGTAAAATGAAGTGAAATAAAATACTGAAATTACGCAACTTGCAAGGGCCCCTTAAACGTATGGAAACAAGGAGAAATTTGGCTTACGGCCCTCTACTGAAATCGGCGACAGATAATTAATTAGTTTACAAAATAAAAATAACAGTAAAAAAATATAATATTCCGATAAAACCACTGTGTTGTTCGTTTAATTACAAATAAATTCATAGTTTTTTTAATTACCTCAATATTTCACAAGTTAGAATATGTCTGCTTTTACGAATGTAACATTAATTGCTTAATGTATTTCAAGTATTTGTTATTTTTCTATAAAAGTAATTCTTCCGGATTCATTTTTAATTTTCAGGCTCGTTTCAAAAACTCGTACCTAATTTTTAAATCCTTGGACTTTTTTTCGAGACTCAGAACATAGATTTTAAATAGTAATTTATTAAATTTATTTTATTTATTTGGTATTTAGATGGGCGAAGCTAAGGTTTAATCCTCTTAAACTTAAACCAAGCTTGAATTAAGGGGAATGCGTCTGTACCAGACAAACAAATTTTGGGACAAAACCAAAAAGAATGAATCAACGTGACTTGTGATAAAAGTGATGTAATTTGACAAAAAGTGAAAGTGATAAAATTACTTAAATTTCAGTGCTGTTGGTATATAAAAATATGGAAAAAATTTGACATCTTACACGCCCATTTACAAAACGCTTGTTTCACCAGTAGCACTTTTACCATTTTAATGCATGAAAGCAAATGCACAAAAAATATATTACTTTTTAGTGTAAATTTATTTCCTATCCAAGCCTCATTTTAACATTAAAGTTAAAACCTCAAGAGGTCAAATTTCGGAAGCGCGACACAACGGTCTGGGGAGGAAAAAGGAACGACACGACGGTTCCAGATATGAGAGAAGGTAGGACATGACGGGCCCGAAAAAATGCGTTTGCACTACTACTCTGTGGTGGTAACTTTGACAAAATCAATATTACTTTAGCATTAAAATACCAATTTGAGTATTTAAAACTAAACTTTGTTTCTTGTTGTGGAAAACGCAATATTTACTCGGGACCGTCGTGTCGCACCCCCTTGGGACCGTCGTATTGTAGGACCGTCGTGTCGCGGGACCTTCGTGTCGTATACTCCAAATTTTACGCTGAAGGAAATTTTTATTTCAAACTGTTTAGTATGGCCCTTTTGCTCTTTCCTTGTTACAAAAAACAAAAGAAGCTACAATAAAATTCAATGAGAAAGGGTCAAACTTTTCCCCCGGGGAGTTAGATTTTACCGCGCAGCCCAAACTTGAACTTTTCGAGGCTAAATAAAAAAAACACAACAAACCCGCACAGTATAACAGTCGAGGTTGTGTGGACAATGGTAACGATTGTGAGAATCTAAAAACCGAGGACCCTGAGAATCTATACACAAAGTATAGCAGAGAGCGCATTTAATAACATAAAAGGTAAATAATTGGTCTTCCCGTACATAAACAACGTTACATGAAAAAAAAAACAATTGGATATCACAAAGAGTTAACTTTATACATATGTATGTAATTGTTATAACTTCTAATTATAATTTCAAATGTTGTTATAGTAGTGAATAGCATACAAACAAAGTTTTATTTTCACAAATAGAATAGACTATAGCACAAAATTTGGTAAAATCTTCCGGCCAAGTGTAGCTTTTCTAAAGTTTTACAAGAAGTTTCCTCGCTGGGTAAATGAGGGTGTAAAATCTGTTTATCGCTTATACATATTGTACCAAACCGAAAGATTTTTGAACTTTTATCATTTGTACAAAAATTGGCTTGGTATTATGAAGGATCCAGACTTTGGGCCTGTTGAGCCTTGCAAAGTGTTAAGTGTAAAAGGGAAACATTCCCTTTTTCACTACGAAAGCAGAAGGTTTCAAGGCGTTCTATTGGATTTTTTTAAACTTAAACATTATAGCAACATAAAAACCAATTAAAAACATTTTAAAAATATTTTACACAATTGCAAAAAAATTAACAAAACACAAAAAAATAAAATCAAATTCTGAAAAAAATAACTATGATTAGTGCGTTAAAAACAGCAGTTATAATAAAACAAAACAAAAAATTAAATGATTAAAACAATTAAACTAAAAAAACAGACCGGTTTCACATAGCTTAAATAATGCGCAACGTACACGTACCTCACTAATAAGTTGTTTACGTTTACGTTTTTAGAGGCCTCGATTTTTCGAGTCCCGTTCCCGGTAAAACGCACGTTTTGCATATTGAAGGTCTCTGAATCGAGTCCCGACTGAAACAAGTTAGATTGTGATAATGGTAATATTTGTTAATATTTTTATATTTATTTATTATTATATTTGCAAAAACGCAGGAGTAGTGAAGGCATAATTTAACGTCACGCAATAAGACCACATACCCTTTTGGTGTTAAAGTAAACCTTATTGGTTTATTAATACTGTGCCAACAACCCCCCAATTAAATAAATTAAATTTTATATGTGTATTTGGTTGCGCTGTAAGTGCTGAGTAACATCGGTCTTGTGTATTCTGCTTTCAAATCCAATCAAATTGTTTATTCTTGCAAACAATTATCATTGATGATGATGTTTGTTTGATGATTCATCATCATCATCATCTTTATGCGAATATATAAAAAGTTTTATCATAAACTGCAAATGGAAAAGTAAAAGTTATGTATTCTTGATGTTAGCTAATGGCACTGCTTAAACATTTTAGTAAATCGTCTTAATTTTGTTATAATTGATTTTTTTTGGTTAATATATTTTAAGTATTATATTTTTAATATATTTATCGTATGAATCTACAATTTTCTTTGCAATATATAATCAGTTTTTTGAACATTTTTTAAACATACTGTAATATAAATTTTGTTAAAATTTATTTTCGAATAATATTAATCAAACTTTTAGAAGAATATTAATCAAAATTATATTTTTCGGTAAAATAAAAAAATCGATTTCGTTGAATTTAATAAAATTTAAAGTAATATATCACTATTCTTGATCTTTAAAAAACAACCAAAAGTTCGCAAACACAAAATGAAGCTAAATAGAAACGATAAATCATATTGATAAAACAATGGCTAGGTTTTTCAGTGAAATTCTTTTTTACCTGTCTTATTTCGGTATGTTCTTTTCAAAAGATGATTTGAACACAACATAAATTAACATAAAAACAATAAACCTAATAGAAACCATCAATCACTTGTGATACATTTGTAGATAAAATCAATGGAAATAAATATCCTATTTTGTGTTAAAATAGAGAAATTAAAAAAATATTTGTAAAAACAAAGAAAGTTATTTTACGACAGTTTTACAATCTAATTTGAACAAAAACAAAATTTTAAAGATATTTCTTTGTATAAAAAGGTAGGAAGAACGAAGCACTCGCATTGGTTACAAAACTGATAAGCAAAGTTACCGTTTTTAAGTTGCCACATTCTAAGCAATCTAAATCTATGAATCTAAATATAAATTAACAGATAAACAATTTTATTTTTTATAGATCTATTGTTTTTGTAGTGACTTTTAGCATTTTGGCATTTTGTTATTCAGCAAATACTACTGTTAAACTTTTTGTAGATATTTTCACATACAAAAGCCTTACAACCATCTTTTTTAAATTAAAATAAAGAGTTGCGTGTATTTACGTAACAAATGTGGAAAACGGTTTTGAAATTAAAATTCTTTTGAAGTCTCAAAAAACTTTACAAACTAAATGGAAACTGAAATGTATGTCATAAAAATAGAGTCTAATCAAGATAGGATTCCATGAAAAAAAATGTATTAAGCATTAAATGATGTAGAATATATTTTTTTATATTTTTTTGTTTTTACCAATAGAAAGGTTTTATTGAAAGACAAAAAAAATCTTAATTACAAGAATAAATATAGGAGAAGAACTTTAGAGAAAACCACAGCTAGCTAAATTTTAAATTGAATAAATACAAAAAATACGAATTGCGAAAAATTCCAGTTTTAAGGTTTATTACAAAAATAAAAAAACTTTAAAAAAATTCTAAAAGTTAAGAAGTAAAAAAGTTTTCTATATTAATATTTACAAACAACATTATAAGGCCTGGGAACAGCTACAGAATGTTGAAAAAATGAGCATGCAACACCGTTTTTGACCTCATTACCAATTATCAATAATCGGGTTTAATAATGGTTTTTGAATGGTCTTGGAATCTGCTCAGCAGTAAGAACTATATAAATACATATTACAGTATTTAACATATTGGAAGAAAAATGAGCCAGTCATAACCTTTCGAAAATTCTATTTTTTTGTTTTTCCACCAAGCGGTCATTTTAGTAATCACCAAGCGAAAAAGTCGAAATATGCAGTAATTTAGGAGCCTATATAACTAAGACTACACTTAAAATAAAAGAGTATAAAATTTCAAAGTATCTTTTTTCCAAATTCTTTTAAATTTACCTTTTAAACCGTTCATCGTATAAGTTAAAGATGCTCTCTGCCGGAAATTATTGAATTTTAAAACAAAATTTTCGCTGTGAACCGACCAAAAAAGGGAAAAATAACACGAAAATTTTCCAAAATCATTTTAGTTTTAATAATCAGTTAATCAAGAACGAGTTGATTTCCGTATAATAAAACCTTGACTGATACCAAGAAAACACCAAGTAGTAATTCGGTGGTTTTGTAGTCATTCATCAAGTAAAAATGACAAAATTAAGCTCATACTGTAAGTTTTTATTCCTAAAATTGCAACAAGTGCTAAATTAAAACAAAGCAATTTTTTTTTAAATCAAAGTCTTTTGTTTAAATTTAAATTATTCCTCGATACAGAACTTCAAACACCCAGTTGGTGTGAATTTAAATAAATAATTTTTTATTTAAAAATGAAGAAAAAAATATTTATTCAGATTTTTTTTCAGTTTTTTGGTTCGTTTTTTGTGCCCAAGACAGTTGTAATACGTCCGGTTAAAAACTGTCCGTGTAAAATGAGAGCAAATCTTTAGAAATCATGGTATAACGTTAATTTATACCTGTAGCAGAGTAAACGTGAATATAGCCTGATTCTTCACGGTAAAAAATCTTAGATTATTATAAAAAATGATTAGAAAGAATAATTTTCAATAAAACTGTATAAAAAAAATAGAAACGAAGTTTTGTTTATATCGTGAGAGGACCTAAATTTTTTTAATTCCTTAAAAAATGGACTAAAACTCGCTAGTTCCAGATACATTTGTACATATTTGCGATATTTTAACAACTATAATATCTTATTGTTGAGTTTGCCAGTTTCCAGG
>JASAMX010022192.1:0-11440 GCA_030248175.1 Microlaimidae sp. YZB2_3
TACAAATGAAAAAATGTTCAAATCCTTCGGTTTATTAACATATGCTATCAAAAGCGCTAAAATTTTTTAATGATTATTATTTTCGTCCTACACACATTCGAATTGCGGCGTGGTTATAAAATTTGACCATAAAATATAAAGATGGATCAAGTAGTATGTAAGGAAGCTTTCTGTTATAGATCCTTTCAAAAATTTTTACCACAGATCGCCGACCTTGACGGCTGGGGAGGAGGTTTTACGATAGGGTGTTGGGATTTTTGACAGTTTGAAATCGACCTAATTTTGGACAGGGGGAGGGGTGTGAAAAACACAGAGTTGGTATGGGGATCAGAAGGGTCTTTGAGAGGGGGAGAAATAATGTTTGCAAAAAATAACACGTTTCTAACAACAATTCATTTAAGTTTTAACCCTTTAAATATACTAATAAAGTGTATAATAATAAATTCAGCTTCATTTAAATGATTTGCTCAGATTTGAGAAACAATTAAAACGTTTATTTTAAACATGTATGGTTATTGGTTGGGAGGTTAAAAACAGTGGTTGGGGAGAAGGAAAAGGGTGGTTTAACCAAGGGTTTTAGGGGAAGGGGGTCAAAACGAGTCTTTCGGGGGAAGGGTATCCTTCCAATGTCTTGGGGGAAAATGAATGCCACACGGTATCGCTTGGTGATCTATGATTTTCATTCATAAAAACTAAAGATTAGTGGAATTTTCTGTAATAAGAAAACCATGGACCCTCTCAGATTAATTAGGGGACAAGATGAAATTTTTGCTGTACGCTTTTCTGGACTTGGTTAGCATGAATGTAATAAGCGATAAACAGGATTTATTCTCTTATTTGCAGTCCTTTTAATTTTTCTAAAAACTTTTCTCTATTTTTAATATATTTAAAACTTAGGATTTTGAATAAGGTATTTTATTTGCTTTTTTTATTATTATAATATTAGTTTTAATTATGTTGTTTTAAAATTCCACTTAGAAAGGAGAGGCCCCGGAGGGCCCTCGCCTTTCGTTCCTAGTATTAAGAAAAAACCTGTTTATTTTTATGTGAATAACTGCAAATCGGTGTATCGATTTATATTTAGGATACTCTTCTATTTAATAAATAGAATTTATCCAGTCAGACATAAGTCAGTTTTTAAGCTCTTTTGTCGGAATTCCTTAGAAAATAATCAATGTCATATCTTTCAGAAACAAATTAATACAATTCATCCGACAATATACGATCCGACGAAAGGTTTTGAATGTAAAGTTTGCAGAAAATATTTCGCAACTGTAAGCTATTTAAAAGCGCATAAATCGAGATGGTGGATAGTTCCCAATATTGGAAATTTTACAGACAACTCTGTTTCATTTTTAGTAGGTTGGTTTAAAATAGTAATTAAATGTATATTTTTTGATTTTTATATTCCTAAATTTACAGTAAAATTCAGCCGCATAAACGTCACCTACACTATATATTTAGAAATAAAATATCATTTTCTTAATCTATAAACTAACCTTAAAAAAGTAAGAAAAAATTGGCGATATCACTGAAGCTTATGTTTATATTAAAAAATTCTGGAGTAACAAGATAGAATGTCAAATAAAAAAAAATTTAATGGGTTATTTTTTGAGAAACACTAACAAACAAACTAACAAAAACACTTTTTTAGTCAGTTTAAATTCATTGAAAACTGTACTATTTTACTTTTATATCCCGATATATATATAAAGGTGAAGATTTATTTTCAATTGCCATTTCAAAATTTTGGGTCTTTGGTCCCGCCCCAAAATTGAAAATTTGTTATAAAATAATAATAATTTTTACCCAATTCGCTCTGAAACTAGAAAATTTAAGTATCAGAATTAAAACTTTTGATTATTGTTTTAAGCTATTTTTTTCGTGTAAGCCATGTTTTCTTAATGTAAATTTGCTTGGTTAATCAAGAAAATAAAATTGTCTCTGTAATGTTTTAATTTACTACATAAAGCTGCTAAAAATTCTCAAAATAGATTTTCTTATAATTTTTTTGTATTTTCAGTTTTAAAAATACCTTAAATAAAATGCATCAATTTTTAAAGGCATTTTGTTTTGTGGCGGGACCGGCTTGCCGATCCAAATTTTGTTATGCTAGGTATCCATAGACAGAAATAAAACCAATGTGATAAACAAACAGAAAAAAAAAACAAATATAGGGTAGATTTGTAAGTAAATTATAGAAGAACAAATTTTGTGTTGACTTCGTAAAATATTATGTAAACATAAAAGGATCCAATTCAAAAGTTAGCGTTTATGGGTTATGATGTAAACAGAAAAAAAACAAATAGGGTAGTGCATTTAAATTCGGCACTTTTTTGTTTTTCCAATGGTAACTTTTCACTGTATGGCCCGATTTTCATGTTTAACAGCTCATTTTAAAGCTTTTAAGATACTGTGTTGCGTCATAAAATTTTCCTTGTACGAAAGTTGCTTTTTTACTTAATCAAATCAGTTTTTAAAAAATGGGCGAAACCGGGGGGAGTCCAACCCTCAACAAAATTTTCGAAAGGGAGGGGGGTCCAGGTCCAGGGAGGTCCAAATCCTAAACGTTATAAAAGGGCTAAAAAAATTTTCCGCATTTCGCGCCGAGTATTTAGTAACTTGTTTATTCCACATGCTTCATTATTTTCCTATTATTTAATAAAAATAAGTCCATAAAACAAAGAAAAATTTTTTTTACCAGCAATTTGATATCTTAAAATTTTTGATTTCCAAAAAAACTAAAAAAATGTATTACAGCTGAGCAATGCAAAGTGTGAGAAAATGTTTTTAAAATTACTTCTCGTAACCCTTAGATTTTTAATTTTACTATATAACCATTTAAAAGGGGGTCCAGCGTGGTCTTTTAAAATTACAAAACATAGTAACACAAATTTAATAGTAAAGACCAATTAAAACATTAAGAATGGGTGGGTCCAGCATGCTCATACCAAGATCACAAAACAAATTAACACACATAAGCGATTAGGAAGTGGAGACCTATGAACCGAACGCTGAGCGAAGCGAAGCGCGAGAAAATTTTAAAAAAATGGCCGTTCTAGACCCCAGGGACGTACCCAGAGTTTCATTTGGGGGGGGGGCGGTTTGTAGTACAAAAAAAATTTCGGGCGGGGGGGGGGGGGGGGGCCCCCCCCCCCCTTTATTTTTGTAAACGTTAAAAAAGCAGGAATAAACGTAGATAAAGCTGTATAATACACTGTTCTTTGCCTAATAACCTATTATCTAATGTTTTTAACGATAAAAACATATTTTCTTAGTTAAAAATTACATTGATTAGCACACATTGGCAGACCTGGATTTCACAAAAAAGGAATTACGAGACCTTTCAGACCCCTTGGCTACACCCACATTGTAAACCAAAGCACATGAGCAGCATCTCGACTCCATGTTATTTAGGGTACCTACCTGCCTATATGAAAAAAATCCGAGCCAATGCTATAGGCGGCTGGAAAATTTAGGAGGGGGGAGGTACATAAATCAACCAATATGATTGTTTGTTTTGCTTTCTGTGTAGTACTTATTACTTATAAAAAATATTGTAGTAACTATGAAATAACATAAGCATTAGGCTAGATAAATAGCGAGATATATGTATGTATACTTTTGAAAGTGACCGCTGAGCGAAGCGAAGCGGAAAAAATTTTTGGTTTTGGGGGTCAATTTGGGTACTTAAATTATTTTATAGTTTGGCGTGGAGCGATTAGCAAGGCGCTAGAAAATTTTGAATTTTTACCCTCTGAAAACCCCCAAATTTTACTATCTGGCGACCATTTCGTGGGGGCGGCCGCCACCCCCCCCCCCGCCCAACCACTATTCTTATTATTCCCCCTGTTTGACCGTTTAGCAGGGATGTACCCAGGGGGGGCGCCCCCCTGGGTACATCCCTGCTAGATCCCCTATTTTTTTATTCCTGGCGACCCAAAAGGGGGTCTAACTCTAACCCCAAATTTTTTCTTTGCCGACCCAAGAGGGGGCTCCAGTCCAGACACCCCTGGCTACGTACATAATCCTTAGTAAAAACAATAAGAACACAAAAAAACGTTTTCTGGTTCTACCTTGATCTCCTGTGTGTACTTGCGACTTTGAGAAATAGTTGAGTTAACCCATACAAGTGTACCGAAGAAGGGAGTTACCTTTGGTAAACGGTTTTGTGTAGTTGGATTCCTCAACTTCCAACCAAGCTGGATTTTCTCAAAACAATATCGTACAAGAATGTCCAACCGTGTACATACACTAAATTTCCGAGCAAATTTTGCGAGAAAAGTCGCACATGCACTGTGCGACTTGTTGTTTTGTTTTGTTTTTTTATGCAAAATTTATTTTCCATACATTATGTTATATAGGTGCCCTAAAAAACTGAGAGGCTGCTCATCTGGTTTGATTGCTATCGTGGGTGCAACTAAAAAGTCTGTTAAGGGTCTTTAGACTTCCAATTTTGGGTCGGGATTGGTAAAATTTTGGCTTTAGGCACTCCAACTATTAAAATCTTTGTGCACTGATGAGCGATTTTGTTATATCTTGTTATATGGTAACCATAACAAGATATAACAAAATCGCTCATCAGTATGGTGTTTTGATGATGGAAAGTTTTGAGGTGCCAAAATATTTTTTAATAAAAATATTATTATTTTTATTTTAGCATTTAATTTTGTTGAAAGTAAAATAATAGGGTTAATGTTTTTATATAGATACTACTAAAACTAATTAAACTAGCATACAGAGTCCACACAAATAAAACTTTTTGAGTACTTTTAAAATATAAAATTTGGACTGATCTCCCTTGTAAAATCTTAGCTTCATCAATGTAAACTTTAACAAACGAAACTTAGTGTTCTTGTTGGCTTAAATGAGTTCCAGGTTTTGAAAAAAATAGTTCAAAGAGAGGTATACTACTCTCATACCAACGCCCATCTATGCAAAATAATATGAACATTAAGAAAGAATAACTAGGTTTTTTTGATAAAAATGGCTTTTAATTAATATTTTTATGTCGTTTTTTATTTAATTCTATTTGTAAGCGTAGAATATTCTTAATGGTTTGTAAAACAACTTTTGGACGTTTATCAAAACATATACCGTGTTTGGGGTTGGACAAGTTTAAAGAGTTTACGAAATTAAGCTCTAAAGCTGCGATTTTTTAATACCGGATTAACCAATTGTAAACAACCTAAATCGTCTTTAAAATGTAATAGGATTTTATTAGAGTGCAAAAAGATTGACAAAAACACTTATAACATTAATAAAGATTTTATAGGGGTCTTCGCTTGATATTAATGTGTACATAACAAAATAAAAAGTATTTTTAAAAAAAATGAAGTAATAAATGTTTTTAAATTCACTTTTTTAATGTCAGTTTATAAAATTATAAATGTAAATAAAAACGGGCTTTACAATAATGATTTGCACTGGTAATAAAATTTGTACATTAAGTAAGCATGTGTATACCTGAGGAGAAGGGGGATGTAGAGGTCAGGTCCAGGCATTAGGTAAGCAGATTAGGTTTGGCAGTTGAAGTATAATAAAGTTGCAATATTTGGAATGCACCCCTATAAATTTCGTTGATGTATCTGAGACTCAAGCGAATTCCTCCTGTTGGAGAGGGGTATTTATACCCCCAAAAAATCCCGATTACTGCGACACCCCCTTTAAAATTTGGGGTATCCCGGACACCCCCCCATAGGTGGGCAGCGTACCGGGTTTCGGGGGGTATACCCGACCCCCGAAATTTAGGGGGGTGTCCCAAAATTTTGGTATACCTCAAATACCCCATTTTTAGCGTTTTTAGTACTGAGACTGAGACCCCCAAATTTTAGGGGTCGGTGTCCGGGGTACCCCCAAATTTTAGGAGGGGGAGGGGGATTTTTTTTGGGGAGGGGGTGGTATAATCCCCTCCCCAACCCCCCCCTCCCCTCCTGCCCACCTATGCCCCCCCTCTAAAATTTTGGGGTTCCCACCACTAAAAACGCTAAAAATGGGGTATTTGAGGTATACCGAAAAAAAATTTTCGGGAATACCCTCACCCGATTTTCGGGGATCGGGTATAACCCCCCCAAAAAAAAAATCCGGGAGGCTGCCCGCCTATGGGTCCAGGGGTATTATTATCCCTTTTTATTCCCCCACCCCTCACGAGAACGACCCTCCCCCTGCCCACAAATTCCAAAATTTTGAAAGTGTGCATTTTTAAGTAAATTTTACACAGAAATGCAGATCTGTGCACTGCTCTGCCCAGTGGGTTTTACGGGATCAATTTTAAAACTGGAAGGAGACATTTTTTTTAAGCCGAGATGCGAAAAAAAGCAAAGGTTTGCGTTTCCGCAAAGTATTATAGTAAAACCGTTTACTAGTTAAAAAAGTATGATTATTAAAACATAGTAGTTTTGAGCCTTTCTTTGCGTTATTTTCCAAAAATCAAGTTTCTTCTGTTCTGTCTGTGCTTGTTTTGCGGCCACAATCGGTTCGTAAAGTTAAAAATAAAGAAATTGGCACATTTTTTTAAATTACCTGTTTTTAGTACATCTTGGTTTTTGAAATAATACTGTACAAAATACAGAGTAGGTTGAGACTTTCGAGAAATAAAAAGAATTACATTGTAGAAGGTAATGAAATAATAATTATTATTCATTGATTCCAAAATTTAAAGTAATTTTCAAAATAGTTTAGACGAAACAATGATGGAGACAGAGATAAAGCGTTGACAGTTATTCTTAATACAGTAGAAACGGAAGAAAACAAAGTCCCAGATTTCTTCTGTTTAGCTGGTCGTATATACAAGGATAAATTTGTGGAATCGGACTACACTGATAATTCTAGTCGAGACGCAGCTATTAAATGGTAACGTTGAGTGCAAATGCAAAGTTATCTTTGCAATGAAATTTTTCTTAGAAAATTGTGATTACAATTGAGAAAAAAGTAGTAACTACCATAATAAGGTACTACAAAATACTACACACTTATCCATGATTTTATTTTAAGGATTTCACAAGCAATAGATGATTTATACGTGCTCCAACATAATCACCGTTTGTAAAATCCTCTTTGAACCTCCTAATTTTAGGTGACAACTCTTTTAGTAAAAAAATAGTACTTTTATATATTTTTTATACCTAAATATTTTAGTCATATAAAAACTTATTTTTAAGATATAAAGTGGGACTTGCCTAACTTAGTTTTCAGTATCACACGATGGTTGAAAATATTTGACACCTCTAAAGAACCAAGTGCTGTCCTGTCTACACCATAAATAAGAATAATAAGGAAGGGACAGTAATTGAATATAACCCCCCTTACTGTTAGGTGTGGAAAGAGGTGTTAATCGTTAAAAAAATGTTCTTCCTAAAGCTTTGGCACCCCTTAACACAAAAAATCATCAGCCCCCGTTAATTTTTTTGAGCCGCTCTCTAGATTTTGCAAACCGATCCCACATGAAATACTCCCCCCAAAACTTAAATTTTGAACCCCCCTTGCCCCCCTCAGGCTACCTTTTAAATTTATTGCCCGCCGAGTTGACCATCTTTAAAAGGTGAGGGAAGTGGTCTGAAAACACAGAGTTGCCTAACTTCCAAAATCGTACTCACCTATGGACTCTTTCTATTAATCCTTTAGGGAATCCTTTTCAGTAGAAAACTTTTAAATTTTATATATAAAAATTATATCTCACCTCACGCCAATCCCTAAAATCCTCTTTAGACTAAGTTCTGAATAAGGGTTTTTAGTGCAGGAAGAGTGTACAATAACTACTAGCGCCAATCATATGTAGGAAGAAAATTTAGAAACAGCGAGCGACTCGTACATTTTACAGTTTTAAAATATTTCAAATATATTTTGGTTTAAAATCTCGACCTCTCTCTTCAAAATTTCTTAAATACTTTTTAATATTACAAAAGCAAACACAGTTTTTGGGGATTTTTAGTTTTTTGCCACTTCGTACGTACAGCGCTGCTGCGCGCTTGGTTCCCAGTTTTTTAATGTTTCAATTTTAAAAAATGCTTAATTTAAAAGTTTGAAATAGACTTCTTGAAAAAGTTTGAAAAGTTCAACTTGAAAAAGTTTGAAATAAAATTAATTTTTAAATTTTGAATAGTTCTACAACCAAGAGACTAAAAAACATATGTAGGTGTAAAATTAGTTTCAAAGCACAAATTTCAACTTTATTATTACTAATTCGAAATCATTGTTCACGAAAATACTATTTTAGTGATGATTTCTAACTATTGTGACGTTTAATTAAAAAAACCAAAATTTATTTAGCACCAACTGATATATTAAAGCACTTCAACGTAGTAAAACATATCATCGTGTAGCAATTTTTATGAAGTTATAGGTTAAAACTTAAGAAACTAGGAAAACTAAGATTTTTTCAGATTTTATTTTTTTCTTTTTGTATCCTCTCTCGTACAGTAAAAGGCGCTTACTCAGAACTAGTCTATTAGAGGTGGGGACATTGACTAAAAGCCTATACCAGCAACAGTGCTGATACAGGGTTTTAGGCGGTAATACGAAATATTCATAGCCAGCCACCTCTGCTATAAAAAATGTTACTGTCAGCCAGACAGGAGTTTTTTGCGAGCAAAACAAAACATTCCTGAGAAAAAACCAATTTTTAATTTTTTTTTAATCAATAAAAATTTATCTTTAGGTAAAATTACATTAAAAAAAATTTATCATGCGCGAACTTTCACACATTTTAACAATATTTTACGCTTGGAATTTAGTGCTTAAGGTCTGTCCGGACAGTTTTATTGCAGAGCGTTCAGTAGTAAACCAATTGCAATAAAGAGCAAAAATTACCCATTTTTATTTACACACAATTTATTTTTGAGTTATTATACTTAATACAGTATTATAATATTTTAAGATATTCAAATGACGAAAATTTGACTAATTGGCGAAAAGCAGGCAACAAATTCTGTTTACAATAATGATATTTTTGAATTTATGTAAAATAATATTTAAACATTATATTAAAAATTTAAAAAAAACACAGTATTTAAATCAAACAAAAATTATGACCAAATATGTTTTATGTGGGAATTGATCTCGGGACCTTTCAAAAATTTGACGACGCGCTAACCGACTATGCCACTGCAACCATTGATTGATGAGCTCTAAAGGCGATTTATAAACAAACCCTCTGAAATAAATCGATAAAACGCACGACAAAACTATTTATGCGTTAAAAAATACAAAAGATATTATGGCTTTCCAAAAATTATAAATTTCAATAGAAATATACTATCTGGAGCTTTAAATTTTACCAAATTAAATTAAATCGAAGTTTCACCGCAATTATGAAAAAAATTAACCCTTATTTTTTACGGAAAATTGTATATTAAACCATAAATACAAAAATATTTCCATAAATTTTTACATACGTGAAAAAGGGTAACAATTCCTCTTGATTGGAAGTATTTTCCCTAATAAATAATGAGTAGTGCATATTTCTAAGAGTTTAGAAAATTTTCGTTGCAATCTGATTTTTAATATCAATTATTTCAACTACTGCCAATAATATAAAAAATGTTCACTTTATAATCGTGCTATTTTTGCCTTTTTAACACTCATATTAATTTTTTTTGGAAATATTTCTGTATTTCACGAGATCTCGTATGCCAAACATCGCGATTTTCCATACTTAAGAAAACTGTCTGAAGAGACCTTAAACTAAAAATCGCGTTAGTTTATCATATGTTTATGAATCCATTTAATTATTTTCCTCCAGTTACAAAGATAATTTATGATGTTCTAATTTATCGACCATATTTATATCTTTTAAGTTTAGGTATCGTGAAGGATTCAATGTTCAACCCAACGAATATGCTGGTATTAATTTAGCCACTCTTCTTGTGATATCAGGGGAAAATTTTTCAGAATCGCAAGAACTTCAGCAAATCGGTAATTGAAAAATAATGTTATAAACCTGTGAATAACCTGTTTATAGACTAATTTTGAATACACGTCTTTTACTGTACGAGAGAGGGTACAAAAAGAAAAAACAAAATTTAAAAAAATCTAGGTTTTCTTAGTTTCTTAAGTTTAAACCTATACTTCATAAAAATTGCTACACGATGATATGTTTCACTACGTTTAAGTGCTTTAATATATCAGTTTGTGCTAAATAAATTTTGGTTTTTTTATTAAACGTCACAATAGTTAGAAATCATCACTAAAATAGTATTATCGTGAACAATGATTTTCAGTGCTGATATAGGGTGGTAGGCGGTAATATGGAATATCCATGGCCGGCCCGCTTCAGCTTTAAAAAAAAAGTAAAAATAAAGTTGAAATTTGTGCTTTGAAACTAATTTTAAACCTACATTGGTAATGTTTTGGTTGTAAAACTATTACAAATTTAAAAATTAATTTTTAAGTCTGTTCCAAACTTCTAAATTGAGCATTTTCTGTAATTGAACCATTAAAAAACTGGGAACCAAGCGCGCCAGCAGCGTCGTACCTAGGAAGCGGCAAAAAACTAAAAATCTCTAAAAACTACTTTTGCTTTTGTAATATTAAAAAGTATTTAAAAAATTTTGAAGAGAAGGGGTTGAGATTTTGATCCAATAAATATTTGAAATATTTTAAACCGTAAAATGTACAAGTCACTCGCTGTTTCTCAATTTTCCCTCTATATGTGATTGGCGCTAGTAGTTATTGTACCCTCTCTTGCACAGTAAAAAACGATTAGGTATTCAGAACTAGTCTATAGTACTCAGACCTGTGCACTGCCCCTGGGGTTTTATTGGGGGGGCACTAGCAATTCCAAAATGAGGTGGGGGGCACGGGGGCAACTTTTTTTTAAACGGGGGGGGGGCAAGCAGGGGAGAAAGTGAAAGAAAGAGAGAAAAAAGGAAAATAAGAAAAAAACGGACAAAAAGACGAAATTTAAGTAAAAATTGGTCTAAAATGGTTTACAAAGCTTTGAAATAGACTAAAAACTGCAAAAAATTTGCGATTATGGCATCATAATAGGTCAAAAATGGCGTCATAATTTTTGGGCGGTAAGGGGGGAGGGTTAAGCAAATCCTCGAATAAAGCAGGGCGGCATTTCCAGACCGTGCACAGGTCTAAGCACTTTGTCTAATTGTGTGATGTTAACAATTTAGTTGGGCTAATTTGGGTTAAAAAAGCAGTTTATAATTTACAATAATAATAATTGTGCATTATTTTGTAAAATAATTTCCTTGTAAGTTTAAATAGATTTTGAAAATCACTGAAGAATTTTTAATTTAGCGCTGGTTCTTAACAGTCTGTTGGGTAAAAAAGGTTCGTTGAAAAAGTTAAAAGATTATTGGGACGTGGCAACTTTTTTCGAAATCAGTGTTCTAGCTGAAGACTACGCCAAAGCCTGCCAAGCAGCTCGTCAAATGTTTATACTGAAACCCCCTGATTGGTAATATCAAGAATATATAACCCAAGAGAATGT
>JASAMX010022195.1:0-18122 GCA_030248175.1 Microlaimidae sp. YZB2_3
ATATTGCGTCATTTTAATTGCTGAAGAGCCAATAGAAATGATCAATTTTGACAAAAATGACGAAAATTGCATGGCTTATAATCTGAAATTTAACGGAAATTGATTTTGCGTTTTCATGGGGTTATTTTGATCATTTGTTTAATGTTTTAAATTAAAATAAATTAAAAATTTTAGAACTAACTTTCTAAAATTTGTTATTTTTGAAAAAACTTTTTAATTCAAAGTTTTGATGCTGCCATCATAAGGGCTTGAAATGCTTCTAAATTTTAAATTTGTCGTTTTTGACAGCTTATTGTAAGCCTAATATTAGGTTTTTATACAAAAACAATATATCAAAAGTCGTAATATGTGATAAATTTTAAATTTTTTTTGTTTCGAGAAAAAAACTTTCAAAAAAATTTTAGGGGACTTCTTTGGGCACAAATCATACCAAGTGTCATTTCTTGTCTGGCAATAATAAAAAAGTTTAGATTTTTTAAGGACCAGGTTTTTTCACTGTATCTGCCGCAATGATGGCGTCATTTATAAATGTCATTTTTTTATTTTAAACTGATTGATAAAAGTCTAAGCTACACACTGATTTTGCTATTTTGCTCTAATTTTTTGGCCGTTCTTGAGATTATAACGTTTTAAAATTTACGTTTTGTCGCCGGTCTCAATCATTTTTGAACAGACTATACTTGATTTAAAATCTGTATATATTTGCACAAAATGATTAAATTTATTTGTATTTAGTATTTTAGTATTATAATTATTTAAAATTAAACAGATAAAAAATTTATATGTTAACAAACATTAAATTTTAATCTACAAAGTAAAAAAAAATAAAGGGTTTTATTAAAACAATATATGCTCGCAAATTTTATGTAAAAAATTAAAAATTATTTTATTGCTTTTGATATAAACGGAAATTAAAATTGCACGTGCACAAAAGATTATTAAATATAGGTCACAAACTTCCTCCATAACCCAGTAAACTCCATATTTCTGAGATGTCCCTGTTTTCACACATTTTAAGTTCAATAATGCCCCAGGGGGCATAAACGTCAATGATTTCAAAAAACCCGACTGGACGGCCGCAACGGACAACCAAAAACCCCAAGAAAATGCATCGGTGTATGGTGAAGGTGTACACGAAACATTTTTTTCCAACACTTATCACGTGATTTTATTGTGTATTTCGTTGTTTTATGTTTTTGTTTTAAATATCATTTGCGGAGTTTTTATTTATTTTTTGATTTTGAGAACTGCAAATCAGTCCTAGAACTGTTCTAGAACTGTTCGGAACAGGTTCTAGAACTGTTCCGAACAGTTCTAGAACGCATAGCACAGGGGCATGTAGAGTACCGGTTAATGCATCGGTGTATGGTGAAGGTGTACATGATTGGTTGCGATTGTGGTGGCTTACATTAAAATCTTCGTTGTTTTTAACCGCCAAAATTAAAATAAATCATCTTTTGGCAATTTTTCACGTAAAAAAAATCCATGTCAAAAGTAAGGGTAGTAGTTAGTTGACGGCTTAAACAAAGTGAATATTTGATCATTTCTGTTTTGGATGTTCCTCATGTTGGGGCTAATTTCTTTCCTTTTTTCGTCCTTTAAAACCATAATTCCTTTAAAACCAAAATTCACAATAAGCTTAAATTTTGTCCAAGGTTTCTTTTCTTTAAAATATTATTAATTTACTTTAACAAGACAACGGATCAATTGTCAAAACCACTGTCAGCTATTTCAGAATAGATACTAATTGATATTAGTTTAATTTAATTTAATTTAATTAAATTCAATTTAATTGACATTTAATTTAACATTAATTTTGCAATTTTAGGAGCCAGTATCGTTACGATGATAAAATTTTTTCTTATTTCTTGCCCAGTTTGCTCAAACAGTATCAAAAAGCGTTGGCGAAAAAGAAAAGACGCCAATGAATTGGATGAAGACGCGGAAAAGCAACAGAAAACTACATCGAAGCAACAGAAAACTAAATCAAAGCAACAGAAAACTAAATCAAAGGCTAATTAAAAAAACCTGCGGATTAGAAACCCGACAAATGACCTGAATTCCCCAATAGTGGAAAGAAATTAAATTACTTCAGGCGAATAGTAAAAATTTTTATTCGTCGATAATTTTGTCAGGACAAATTAAAAATAAATAATTTTTGAACTGGACTTAAACATGTATGCTACGAATTAAATTTAAATACCGTTTGAAATGGATTTAAGCTTTGTTTTTTGTAATTTACTTAGACTTCATACATATACTCATTTTCATGAAATTTTTGCAGTTTTTTTTTATTTTTGGACGGCCGGGGCGATGAAACGGGGGGCGGTAGGCGGCACAGTCGCTATTTAAGCGGGGGGGAGAAGGCATTTCTATACCGTGAACAAGTCTAATAATCTTGGCTTTTTTCCTATTTATTTTAATAATTGCAAAAAATTACTGTAAATCTTGTGTTAAGAAAAAAATTTTAACACAAAAAATGTACGATTTATTTCAACATAAAAAGTGGGCTTGTTATGCCAGTCGTACTTCATAATATTTTGCTCGTTTATGTGAGCATTTCTTTTCGAAAAGCACATGGAATGTTTATTTTTAATGTTTTTGACAAGTCGCGTTAACTTGAACCGTTTCATTCATCTAAAAAAAGCTTTCAGCAAAAGTACTTTTAAAAAATAACATTTTGATGCAGAAAAATCCAACAATATGATATTTTAAACATAAATCATGATGTTCAGTTCAGTATTAGTATGTTCAGAAACAGTGGTGTGCCCAGAATTTCATTTCGGGGGAGGCGGTGTCTATGGGGGTGAACACTAACCCTAAAAGGGGGTCTGGGGGGCGAGAGGCCCCCCCCCCCCGTTTCAAAAAATTGCGCCTCTTCCATTTTGGAATTGCCCCCTCCCTAATAACACCAAAAATATATAATATACCGAAAAATGTGCAACTCCTATATAAAAAAAGTACAGAAAAGGTGGCCTTTATAATGAGCCTCTCCATTTAAATGACACTCTCCACTATAATAGTAGTAGCCATTTTAATTCGGCGAGTTAAAATGGAGAGGAAGCTATTATAATAGCCATTTATTGACTTAATTTCACTTTATATATACTCACAAGTCTAATACTGTCCGGGCCGCACGAGTTTCCCCGTGTTGGTTTAATATTGTCCAACACGCAGAAACCCGTGCGGCCCGGAGATTAGACTTGTGAGTATATATGAAGTGAAATTAAGTCAATAAATGTGCTATTATAATAGCTTCTCTCCATTTAACTCGCCAATTAAAATGGCTACTATGCCATTATAAGTAAAAATTCATTTTAAATGAAAGCTCATATAAGGCCACCTTTTTCTGTTTTTTTTATATAGGGTTGCAATTTTGATAACACCCTGAGGGGGGAAGTGCACAGGTCTGTATTACTACCTATGTAAATAAACAGGATTAACATAATCAAAAACTAACCTGACCAGTTGTGCTGAATTTGGACTGTACTCATAGGTGAGAAGGGGGGGGGGGCAGGGTTGGGTCGACCTCGACCCCCCTAGCTTTAAAATTTTGAGACCCCTCCCCCTAAATCCTGAGCCCGCTCCTTCCCCCCCGAATTTCCGAATTTTTTACCCCTGACCCCCACCCCTCTAGAATTTAAAATCTGACCCCCCCTCCCCCTTTAATACTAATTTTTCTTCCAAAAACCTGAATTTTTAACACATAATCATGTTTTTACAGCCTTTTTTACACCAAGAATATCGCTTTTTACTCAATAAAATGTAGTATTATCCTATTAAAAAAACAATTATTAAAGTTATTATGGTTTAAAACTGTTTTGCTTTGGACACCTGACCCCCTCTAGATTTCAAAATTTTGCACCCCGGGTCGACCCCCCCCCCTTAAAAGGCTAGGGGGGTGGTCCGGACCCTCCTGGGACCCCCTCTTAAAATTCAAAATTCGATTTATCCCTGGTAACCACCCCTCTAGCTGTCCGAACCGTTCTCACCCATGACTGTACTGCACATTAGTGGTTAGAAGTACCTTGGTCTTGTGGTGTATTATGGTTATTTTTTTGACGTAATACATTTTCTCTTGTACTAATCTTTACTTAGCTTAATAAATAAGCAAATCAAGCATTACCGGCGCTGTTTTCTAAAAACTAAATTTGCGCATTTTATAATTCCATCTATCTCGTTAAATGGGCAATATTATTTCGTACATTAAAATAGAGTAACAAATACAATTTAGGCATTTTTATGAAACAATCAGAACAATGCGCTGTGTTAAAAAACATTTAAAAAAAATTTAATTTTGAAGTTCCGCATTGAAAATATCGTAAGGCACATCACAAAATTATAAATTTTTGTTGTGCTCGATTTCCAAAAAAATGAACGCAGTTAAGTGGAATATTATAATATTTTGTAGTTTAACTTTAATATAGTTGAATAAATATGAAAGGCTTTCTGACAGCGCCAAATCTAACAAGCCAAGGTTTTTGCATAAAATTCGTAAACATATATTAATTAGAAAAAAATGACATTTTTATTTTTGCTTATTCTTAAAAATGTCGATTTGCAATTCGCTTCTGTAATAACAATGTCCATCTTATTTTTTCATTCACATCAAAAATAATGCAATAAACAAGAATGAATTGCGATGGTTTTTCAAAAAATAAGCAGAATTAAAAATATTTATTATAAGTTTAAATTTATAATATAAATTAAATCAACAGCACTTAATTTTTAGGTTTTTAAAGGATTTTTCAATTTCAGTAATGTTAAAGCCATTCCAAACAATTATAATATTTTCAAAACAACCGCCGATACTGCTTGGTGGTTTTTTTTCAAAATCAGAAAACGTATATGTTTACATGATTAATTTAAATTTGCAGTTTTAAAATAATATAAGAAAATTAAGCCATTTTTGTTATATTAAAATAAAAGTTTCCACGAGTTTTTGACAAAAAACTTGCGTCTTTGGATTTGACGTTACCTGACGGCATTTAAATTAATAAAAAATTTATATCCCGCCATACTGAATTCGTTTTATCAACAATTATTAATGAAAATTACGCTATTTTAAAATGTACAAGTAGCCCGTGTCAGCCGTACGGCCGACAAATAATTATATCGGTATTTCTCAAATTCATTTGCTAATTTTTTAAAATTCAATCCTTTTATGATAATTCTCTAAATTGTAAACTTTGCAATATCTCATTTAACTCACTTCGTTTAATAGTTATCAAGGATGATCCCTTCCGTCTTTTGGTAAAAATGGTTTGTCCAGCATACAGATGTCCATGTTATTTTTTTTTAAATTCAACCCCCTTACCACACTCTCTGAACTGCAAGCTTTCCAATAATATCTCATTTAGGCCGAACCTTTTTGTAGTTGAGAAGGTCCATCCCAACTTTTGAAAAAAATTCGTTGTCCAGCATAAAAATGTTCATGTTGATTTTTCCAAAAAAAATGATACGCCGACTTTCTATTTAATTTACTCATATCTATTGGAAATAAATAGCAAAGACAATAGCAACAATTAACAATAGAAAAAAAATTAACTTTTAAAATTTATAGGCCCGTCTGGTGAAAATGTGTTGTCCAGATTAAAAATGTCCATGTCCACCTCTAGAATTTGAAATCTTAGGAAAATTGAAGGTGCTTTTTTTATACTAAATTTTCTTCCAAAAACGTGAATTTTTAACACATATTCATGTTTTTACATCCTTTTTAAGCCAGAATATCGCTTTTTATTCAATCAAATGTAGTATTATCCTATAAAAAGAACAATTAGTGAAGTTATTATGGTTTAAAATTGTTTTGCTTTAGACACCGGACCCGACATGATCCCCCTCTAGATTTCAAAATTTAACACCCTGGGTCAACCCCCTTTAAAAAGCTATGGAGAGTCAAGACTCCCTTGGGACCCCTCCTAGAATTCAAAATTCGATTTACCCCAGGTAACAACACCCCTCCTAGCTGCTGGGACCGTTCTTACCTATAATCATTCCTTTTGTGTCTATATTATAATTTTACCCAAGAATGAAGCCGAGACCGTGATCGGGCGAACGGGATTGGTTCGCCTTGTTAATGAATTGTGCAGTTTCATTTATAATTTTTGCTGAAACAAAATGACGATATGCTCACAAAGATCTCCAATGTGCGTTTGCACTTGCATTTAGGCTGGAATGGAACATTGCGTCTACACTAAGGTTTAAATGTCATGTGAAGGATATAAAGGTTTTGAAAGTACGTTCGCAGACCTGTGCACTGCCCCCGCCGGGGTTTAAACGGGGGGGGGGGCAATTCCAAAACGGGGGGGCACAGGGGGGCAACTTTTTTGAAACGGGGGGGCAAGCAAGGGGGAAAGAAAAAAAGAGACAAAAAGGAGAAAAAAAGACAAAAAAAGAAGGGAAAGAGAAAAAAAGGACAAAAAAGCGAAAATAAGGTAAAATAGGTCTGAAATGGCTTAAAATACATTGAAATAGGCTAAAAACTGCAAAAAAATTGCGATGATGGCGTCATCATAGGTCAAAAATGGCGTCATAATTTTAGGGTACTTTTTCATTTTTTGGCGGGGGGGGGGGGGGGGGCCATAAAACGGGGGGGGGGGCAAATCCTCCATAAAACGGGGGGGGGGGCATTTCCAGACCGTGCACAGGTCTGCGTTCGCAACTGTCGATTTCCCCGATTCTTCGGTGGCAAAACCGCGCAAGAAAAGAGAATACTGACTGAACGTTCCAGCTACTACGCGTAATTTATGCTGCATGCAAATTAAACGACACGAACACGGCGTGGGAATTATTATTACATCTGAAAGCGACAAATCTAACAAGCCATGGGTTTTTTGAAAAAAATTCGTAAATAAATATTAATTTGAAAAATGACCGGTTTATTTTTTTCCTTTTTTACGGCGTGAGATTTATTATTAACCCGTTCCCTTAATTGCCTTTTCCTCGGCTACAACCGTGAAACGTTCGTGCGACCTATGTCATACTTCCGTCATACCTAATTTTTTGCGCGAGTAGTGCCCAGTGAGCGAGCAAATTGAAATGGTTAAAGCGGTACGGTGGCAATATGCAAGTTTTTGTCACGGATACAATGTATTACGTAGGATATTTCATTTTGTAAAAATTTGCATATTGCTACCGTACAGCTTTAACCATTTCAATTTGCTCGCTCACTGGGCACTATTCGCGCACAAAAATTATGTATGACGGAAGTAAAACCTAGGTCATGCGAAGAGCTTACCGGGGTAAGGTTTACGTAAGACATTTGTCATACGAAAATACCACCACCGTGAGACGAAGATTTCACCTTTGTCGTACGAAGGTCTCACGGTTGTATCGGTGGCAAAAGGCCATTAGGGGAACGGGTTAAGTCGTCAATTAAACTTGAAGGCTATCTGGAAGCGACAATTCTAGCAAGCCATGGGTTTTTTGAATAAAATTCATAAATAAATATTACTTTGAAAAATGACCGGTTTATTTTTTGCTTTTTCTAACAATGATAAGTCGATTTGCAATTTGCTTTTTTAATATTGTTAATTTTATTTTTTCATTTGCAACAATTATAACAATAATGCAATAAACAAGAATTGATTGCGAATATTTCTTAAAAAATAAACAGGGTTATAAATAATTAATATAATTTTAAATAAAAATTAAATAAACAGCGCCTAATTTTCATTCGTAAGAAGATTTTGTAAATTTCAGTTATGTTTAAGCCATTTCAAATAATTATAAATGGACTGTTTGGCAATTCTTCAAAATGAGAATTTGCTTATTTATGGACCAAATTACAGTAAATTTGCAGTTTCAGAGTATTATCAAAAATTTTAAGGCCGTTTGGATTTTGGAATACACTATATTATTTTAAAATAAAGTTTTCAAGGGGTTTTGCTAAAACACGTTTGTTTTTTGATTTGTCGCTACCTCGTGGCATTTCGGTTTAGATTTTTTTAATACTTATACAAAACCTAAAAAAATTGTAAAAAGTGCTCATTTTAAATATATGTAATAAGTAAAACCAGCCTATAGTTTTGAAAAAAAAATTGTAAATTGATGAATATACAGGTTACTAAACTCAATAGTTTTAAACATTCTTACTTAAATAAAAAAGATTTTTTTTAATTGTTGCAATATTTTTGTCAATGTAAGAAAATCGAAGCGGTAGCTTCAATCAAAACTGATATTTTAAAATACAACAATATTACCAAAAATTACATATTTATTTATTCGTCAAAAAAATAATTTATGTACAAAATAATAAATTTATGTAGATAGATACATTAAACACAAACATAATTATTTATTGCTTAAGAATTTTATAGAGTAACTGCCATAATTTGACCAAGTCTTAATTTCGGGTTATGATTCTTATTCCTTCCACACGCAAAGTTACATACACGATTTGTATTTCTCGATGTCGATCCAGATAATTATGCTATTCAATATTTTACTTTACGAATAGCAGAAAATACAGCGAATCACCAAAATTATAGACTGTCCCAAATTAAGGGAGTTTTTGTAAAAGGTAGAAACAACAACGCATGATGCTTGTACAATTTAGTGTACTCTTTATGATACAATATCTTAAACAATCAAGGAAAGACCGACCCCCCCGCCCCCCCCCCCTCCAGGGGCCGGTTCCAGAGATCGACCTAAGTTAGGTGCGCACCTAACTCTTAGGTGCCCACCTAAATTGCTTAGGTGCCCACCCAGCTAGGTGGGCACCTAAGCAATTTAGGTGGGCACCTAACTTTTGTTCCACAAATCGCATTTAGGTGCGCACCTAGCTGGGTGGGCACCTAAGCCGTTTAGGTGCCCACCTAACTCATTTAGGTGCCCACCTAAATGCGTGCGCACGCTGATTTGCTGATTTTTAATTTGTACGTACGCCTCAAAATATTTTTCTTTTTTGAAGATCGTACAAATCTTTTTGTTTCATAAAAAATCGTAAAAATGTAGGGAATTTCCTCCTCCTCAAAAAAACATATATGCTTATAATTGAAAGAAAGTGATTGGGTGGTATTGGTATTGTCTGTTTTTTCAAGATGTATGTCCATAATATTTTTAAAGAATGTGTTTTATATGCTAAATCAACGCTAATTGCGCCTAAATTTCACGTTAACACCTTGGATTTTTGGCTAGAAACGTATTTTTTGGCAGTTTTTTATCAACCAGAAAAAAAAAGTTTTGAAAAACCAATTTTTAAAATTTTTCTCATGCTTCGCTTTGCTCAGGGCGTGATTGTTTCGAACTTTTTTATGATTTTAAACAACATATTATTATAGTTTATTTGTTTTTTATTGATCATTAAAGGGAGCTTGTTACGAATATGGGGAGTGGGGACCGCCAATGCTCCCCACACACTCGCTTCCAGTGGGAAATTCACCATTTTTAAAGAAACTCTTAAAGGTGAGGTGCGGAGTCAAATTTCTTGCCTTCGATTTTGATAAATTTTCATGAAAACCTTACCCCTGCCCCCAATAGCCCACAAAATTTTTTTCAACAAAATATCTCCAGTGGTTCAGGAATTATGAACCTCCAAAAATGGAGTTTTTCGACAATTTTTTACATGAAAGATTGCTCAATGGGTATATCGATTTAAATTACAAATTATGCACTTAAAAAAATGCGGCTATTTTCTACTTTAATTTGATACCTTGATCGTTAAAATTGGTGCAGTATACTGCGTTTCTCGTACAAAAAATCCTCGATTTTTTTGCTAAAAACACGAAGTGATGGGAAAAATAAGGTTGGGCACACTTCATAAAATCGCTGCCGTCGTTTGGTGTTTTTAACGAAAAAATCGAGGATTTTTTTGTACGAGAAACGCAATATCTTGACAAATACTGCACCAATTTTAACGATCAAGGTATAAAATTAAAGTAAAAAGTAGCTGCTTTCTTCGAGTGCATAATTTGTAACATAATACGTTATACCCATTAAGCAATCGTTCACGTACAGAATTGTTGAAAAACATCAATTGTTGTTGTTTGGGGGGTCATAACTCCGGAACCACTGAAGATATTTTGTTGAAAAAATTTTTGTGGGCTATTGGGGGCAGGGGTAAGGTTTTTATAAAAAAATTGTTAAAATCGAAAACAAAAAAAGTTGACTCCGCATCATACGTTTAAGCCGGTTCACACTGAGGTGGCAATGCCAATAGTAGTAGTAGTGCAACCGTTGATAGCTATCACCGGAGCAGTTGTGTCCAACGTTAAACACGTTAATAGGAAGTGTTTACACTGAAATGGAAATGCTACCTCATGGTGATAGCTATTACTGCGAGGTGATATAGCTAGCTAGCTACCAGTGCTGTTGTGTTTACTTAACAACTCTGTCGCCGGTGACAGCTATCTTGTAGGAAAAACGCGTGGGAACTCGTGCACTATAAAAAATCAATAAGAATACTATAATTTAACATAAACGCAAACACAACATAAAAAACACTGAAATTTATTGCGTTTTTAACACAAAAAAACTAATATTTTGAAAAACCCCAAATGTTTAGGGTGCCAACGTTTCTTCTGTTTTAATTACTTCTTTAAACACCTCGGTTTTAACATTTCGTGTTTGGATAAATCGTCTTTTGGGTGAATGAAATTTTATAAACGAAACTACATTTAAAACAGAAGCTTCCCAGTAAAGAAGTTTTTTTTCTTTTCACAGGTTGTAAAGAAGCCAAAAACCGATAGTTTTTAGAAAAGTACATAAAAAATTGCACCCAAGCAGGGGCGTAGCCAACATTTCGGAAAAGGGGGGTTGTACTCCATACAAATTTTTCGAAAGGGGGGGGTTGTAGGGGGTTGTACTCCAAATTTTCAAAATACCGTAAAAAAGACATTAAAAAAGGGTAAAATTTTTTGCGCTTCGCGCTAAGTGATTTTTTTTGCTTTTATTTGCATTGTTTTTTCAAGTTAAATTTAAAAATTTATAGGTTTAAAAAGGTATAACATTAAAAATCGTGCGACAGCACGAAAAAATTTTAAAAAATTGCCTTTGAAATTTATTAGAAACATCATTTTATCTCCGCCAGCCCAAAAGGGGGGCTTACAACCCCCATAACCCCTCCCCCTGGCTACGCCCTTGCACTCAAGTGACGAAGTTTTCCGAAGATGTTGAAAGAAGAAATAAAAACCGACGAAAGTTCCGGAAACCAAATGATTTTATTATGAAAGATAAATTTAAGGTTTTGACTCATTTCAAACATACTTGCATAGAAGGATGAATATATATTTAAGGTTTAAATGTATCATTTTTGTGCATTAATTGATTGACAATGTTTGTTAACTGCGCAGTTTACAGTCATTGTGTACCTAGCGGTGGCAATGCTACTGCACTGTGAACTTTGCGGTACGTGCAAATTTCTGTAGGAAACAAACTCAATAAAACACCTATAAAAAAGCAAAATAACAGCCATTATTTGTATTTCAGTTTATAAACTTGCATTCGTTTTATTTCCAAAATTATTGCTAAAAAAGTCACAAAGTTTGCCAAAATTAACTTTTGTAATCGATAACGGCTTTAAAATTTTTTTTTCTATTAAAGTTTTAAGTAATTTTTTTCTTTCACGAATCACTTTAATATTATTTTTGTCATTGTTAATATTGAAATTGGGAAGCATCAACCCCATTCTGGAATAATAATACGTAAAAACAGTGCGAAATACGGAGTTAGGTGCGCACCTAACTGACTTGGGACACCCCCGAGGCTGACCTAAATATGCTCACCTAAATCCCAGAGTTAGGTGACCATTTGGGTGCCCACCTAACTTTAGGTCGCTCTGTGGAACAGTCCCAAGTTAGGTGCGCACCTAACTTTGAGTTTAGGTGCGCACCTAAAAGTTAGGTCGATCTCTGGAACCGGCCCCCCCCCGCCTGCAGCCAGCATTATCTACACAGATGTCGTCGTTAAACGGCTAGGAGAAAAGCGTGACGGAAGTCCCTGCATTATTATTTGCTGACAAGTCTGTCGCAGTTCTGCCGCTCTTAATGAAAATCATGAATCAGAAGGTTAAATGGAACAATTTCATAGCAGCCAATGGAACAGCGAAAAAGGACTTATCTAAAGTAAGAATCTGTGCCACAACAGCAAACAGAAAAAGAAAGAACATCACTAAAGTCCACGTTCGGCGTCTCATGAAAAACAATGAATAAGTACGTTAAAAGCATAGGTGGGCAGGGGGGTTGGGGGTGGATATACCCCCGAAAATCCCGAATATAGCCGACACCCCTTCTAAAATTTGGGGGTACCCCGGACACTCCCCCCTTAAAATTTGGGGGGTCTCAGTACTAAAAACGCTAAAAATGGGGTATTTGAGGTATACTCCCAAAAAATTTTGGTATACCCCCCCACAAAATCCGAGAGGCTGCCCGCCTATGGTTAAAAGACTTTACCTGTCCACTGTTTTTAGATATTGTAAAGCCCAGTTGTACGGCCGGTGATATTACATTAAAATTGAAATTAATTATAACAGAAAAGACTATCCTTGTTAAAATTTTGAAAATTATTTTTGTGTGGGCACCACGGGCAGGGTTGCAATACCAATACCTTCTAAATTATTAGCAAAACTTAGTTTTACAGCATACATGGGCAAATTGGTCCGGAGTGGGGGGGGGTTGGTTAAACCCCAAATTAGAAGGGGGAGGCGGTTAAAATCCGAGAAACGCAAAATACCCTTATCGTTTTTTTCTGGAGTGCATTTTACCCATATCGTTTTTCGATTTTGAAGGAAAAATAGATAAAAAACGCTAATTTTAAGTCAAAAAGCCCTTTTTATTGCATTTTTGAGCTTTTTACGTTTAAAACATTCATTTTGACCTCAAAACTTATGTTTGGAAGCAGTTAGAAGTCATTTTAAAGACATTTTTTTCTTCATTTTTTCAAAATTGGGGGTGTTAACCTTTTCTCCCCCCCACTTCTGAGTGGGGGGTTAAACCCCCCTTCTCAGAATTTGGGGGGTTAACCCCCCAACCCCTCCGTGCCTATGTATGTTTTACAGACTGCCTACCTAGTAAAAGCATCCGGCGTTCAATAAATTTGGACAAGCACAAAGGCCAAAACAAAGGCTTAAACATAAAATTATCGTATGTACAAAAAAAGATTGCACTGCTGGTATAAACGGAGCAATGTTCTTTTGATAACTAAAATGTCGTTTTATTTTAAACACTGTCTCAGACTAATTCTTGCCACATACAAAGACTTCTGTCTCTGTGGTGCAATAAATAAACCATTCCACTTGGTTGCTGAAATGTATAATTCATTTACGTTTTTGCCTGGGTAATCTTTTTCTGTATAAAACAATAAAGCGAAAAATCATATAAACTTTAAACAGTACCATGTAAAATCAAATGACTAATAAAATTATTCATTTAAAAAACCAAAAAAACGTATTGTCATTTTTTTATGCGGCATTAAAGAAAACTCAGTTTCAAAATTTGAATTTTAAGTGCGAAAACAATTAATGTAAACAATGAAAACAATCCAGCTGCTGCACATGCTGATTACAGTAACCAAAGAATGAAAGTGACGGGTTATTGGCGCCCGCTTTTAGCTGAATACAATAATCTACGCGGACGATTATCTCCCTTCTCCCAATAAAATCTGATCGTAACACAAGTTTCAACCATTAAAATTTAAAAAAAAAGAATAATGCTAGTTTAGTTTATCTAGTACAATATAATAAAAATAACAATACTTTAGGTTTTGCCCTATACTCCTTTAAATCTGATTGCGATAAAAATACTCCTCAAAAACTAAACGAAGGGGCAAGAATATATATATATATTTTGTTCTTAATCGGTCTAATAAAAATTCGGTTTTGAGCTTTTTTTCCAGAGCTATGAAAACTTTCTTAGAAAGTTTATAAGCCCAATCAAAACTCTTCGGCCAACATCAACAAACACTCGTGTTCGAAAAAATTCTATTTTTTAGGGCGGAATGTCAAAAAATGATATAAATAGGTTGCGTAGTACACCCTTAAAGTCCAAAATGTTGAAATAATAGCACGAGTTCTGACGAAAATTCAGATAAATTGGCCGAACATTCCTTCTACCATCATAAAATATCTCGAGCGTTGCATTTTTTACTGAATAATTTCAAACGAACTGAGTCCAGCTCGCCCGTTGATAACGTACAATACTATATCTTGTTTTAAAACCGGAAAACCAGCGAAAGATGGTTCGTTTGAATAATAAAGTGTAACTTAATTTGCATATGACATAATTTCGTACCACTTATCTAAGCAACGACTGTTCTAAAACGTCAGTTTAACGGAAAAAACGTATCTTTGAAGCCCAATGGTCGCACGTTTAATGACTATAATATTCTTTAAAACAGAGGGAACAGGCAATTCCAAAAATTTGTTCAAAAATCGTCGGATTGCCGTCGCTTGTTCACACTTCCACCGTGGTACCGGCTGTCTCCTGCCGTTTCTCGTCCATCTGCAGTACCTCCTCCCTCTCTCCTCCGAAACTACTGCCGGTCGCATTTTCCGCGCTACTCGCCCTCTCCAAATCTGGCGGTGCGGAGGCGGGCATCTTCCCCTTCTCTCTATGATCGGCTCGTCGTTTTTTCCTCCGTCGCTCGTTGGTCGGCGGGACGGTTAGCTCCGCCTTTTTCTTCGACACGGGCTGCGCTGATTGGGCGATAATTTCCTTCCCCGACTCTTCTCCCTCAGAGTCCGACGAGTCCTGATCCCCGGTTAGCCGGGCGCTGGTCAGGAGCGGCGCCGCGGGGTGGCGTTTGCGGCGCTGAGCGGTCCGGGCGGCGGAAAGCGCCGCCTCCTCCTCGTCCGCTAAATACGCGCTGTTATCCGCGCCCTTTTCGACTCCGCCCTTCTCAATGTCAATGCCTTCAGCTTTTCTGACGGGCTCCGTCCCCTCTCCCGACTCCACCAAAGTCAAATGAGTAGAGTCCGGCTGTGGAAACTCCAAACTGACCCTGTCAGGTTCAGGTACCGGAACCGCTGTATTGGACTCTGCGGATACTGGGACCACTAGATTCCCTCTGGCGCCGGATTCGTTGCCAGCCGGTTGGTTGCTACGGGACCGCCGAAAGCCAGGAACCACCAAATCTCTTCCTAAATTATAAATCTAATATTTAGTGGACATTTTCGATACAAAAAAACCACGAATCCATCTTATAGTAGACAAACAGCCATAGGCAAAAAATGATGAAGTTAATCTAAAGGCATTTAATCCACTGGTCTTATTTAAAAACGGAAAAATAAGTTTCTTCACAAGAATGTTAGTACAGCTAACAATAATTAAGAATGTTCAAAAATTGTAGTTTTTTGTATCACCACTTGGAAGGTTTTTTGTATAAATATTAGGGATGAATATGGATCATACATGGGCAAATTAGTTCGGAGTGAAAGGGGGTAAACCCGGATTTAAGGGAGGGGGTTCAAGGAACGGATTTTACCATAGGTGGGCAGCCTCTCGGATTTTGGGGGGGGGGAGAAAATAACTATGGGGGGGGCCAAATTTTAGCGGGGGTGTCCGGCAAGACCCAAATTTTGAGGGGGGGTGTACCCAATATTTCCCGCGCTGCCTTAAAATGGGCTTAAAACGCGTAAAAAAACGTAAAACAAGCTTATAAACGCTTTAGAAACTATGTAAAATGTCTGGGGGCGGCAGCCCCCCAGGAGTATGGGGGTTCTGAGAGGCGAGAGCCCCGGCGGGTCGAGGGGCAGAGCCCCTTGTCAGGGGTGCCGGGGGGCAGAATGCCCCCCGGAAAGTTTTAAATTAAGGCGCTAAAATACACTTGGAATTTTAGTTCCAGATGATATTTATTACAAAATTTAAGGTTTCTTATACCTACACATTTAAAACATTGGTTTAAAACGTTAATTAAAGGATAATAGTGTTTATAGTAGTTTAATTAAACAGTATACCGTAACTCCTTAACGGAATAATCGATTTGTAATAGAAAAAACTAAGATAAATTTATACAATTAACAATTAACTCTCCCGCGCGAAGCCGCGGGAAACTTTTTTTAGTCATTTTATAACACTTAAAAATTTTTCTCTCCGGGAGGCGAATTTGGGGGGGGGGGTGTCCCCCGGGTACCCCGAATTTAGGGGGGGGGGGGGGGGTGCAGCAAAATCCGAAATTTTGGGGGGGGGGTATACCCCCCCCGACTCCCCCTGCCCACCTATGGATTTTACCCACATAATTTTTTGAAGTGTTTTTCCCATATAGTTTTTCGTGAGAGGGGTAGCCTTTCAGGGGCCTTGTGGGGAGGATAAAAAGATCACACGGTACCCCTCAGGGATCTAGCCAGACGTGTGCACTGCCCCCCCCGGAATTTTATTGGGGGGGCAGTTCCAAAACAGGGGGGCACAGGGGGCAACTTTTTTCAAAAGGGGGGGAGTGTGGGGCAATAAACCGGGGAGGCAATAAAACGGGGGGCAAGCAGGGGAGAAAGAAAAAAAAGTGAAAAAAAGAAGGGAAAAGCGAAAAAAGAGACGAAAAAAAGCTAAAATAAGGTATAAATGGCTTAAAATACATTGAAATAGGCTAAAAACTGCAACAAAATTCGCGGTGATGGCGTCATCATAGGTCAAAAATGGCGTCATAATTTTAGGGTACTTTTTTTTGGCGGGGGGGGGGGCAATAAAACGGGGGGAGGGAAATCCTTCAATAAAGCGGTGGGAGGGAGCATTTCCAGACCGTGCACTGGTCTGGGGATCTAATATTTTATTTTCTAATCCCACTCACCAAGTAATTGAACAATAAATTACCAAAGAGATATCGTATTCCAGTCCTGCGAGGCCGACTAGGTTCAGACGAGGTGGATGACGGTCCCGGAGTATTTTCATCCGGATTTCTGCGACCGCTTTCCGGGTTAGGATAAAACGTCGAGTTACCAATCTGTAAATAAAAGTTTTATTATGAGCGCGTTAAGATCATTTAAAATATCTTATATAATTACAATGCCAATGAAATGCCACATAATATCTAAAACAAAATAAAAAAAACCTAATACAGTTAAAAAAATAACAAAGTTAACAAAAAAGTGTTGCAATATTCATTAAATTTTTCTATCCTAATTCCGTGAAATAGACACATCTTTCCATTACATGACACAGTTTACTGTGATCTGTCTTCCCTTTCTGTGTACCAGCATAGAAGATGTGGCAACCACAAATATTGCATACATGCACAATGTATAATAATACTACATAGTAGCACATAGTAAAAGATTTGTTTTTTAATTTTATAAAAAAAATTTATTAGGTGGGTAAGTTGTTTTGCTTATGTTTATTGGTTAACGCCTTTATTTTTAGATATATATTTACACAAACATTACTATACAAAGTGGTTGTCACCTCAGTGACTAGTTATAAATACTTAACAAAACTGAGGGGAATGGTCAAAACCAAATACCATATACGTCTAACTTGCCTATTTTTTAGTGTTTTCTACACTGGTATTATGGCCAAATCTGCGGTAACATTGGAAACGTTTCCCTGTCGTTCTAAAAAAACACAGGGAAAAAAACGTATCTTTTTTAATGAGCGTAAGTAGGGATAGAATAGGGTAGTGCATTTAATTTTGGCACTTTTCCCAATTGGGCATTTTTGATTTTGGACTATATCTTTGGTAATCCTGGACGGAATACGACGTTTGATAGCTCAAATAAGAGCTAATTATATGTAGATGACTGTCGTGAGCTTTTTATTTGTTATGTTATGATATTTTCATGTGAAATTGTGTGATTTATATAAAATAAAATTGTTACTCTTTTAGAACATGGGCATTTCATGATTACGCAATAAATGGGTTTAAAAATTAAACTGTCCTGGTAAAATTTAGTCTATTTTCCTAATTTTTAGTACCCGTGGTTCTACATTGCGTCTGTGGTGAGCAATCGTTATAAAATAAAATAGTGTAATTTCGGCACACTATTGCTGTAGGTAAAAACGGGTTCAATTTAGTGGTCGGGTGTTAAATTGTAGTTGTAATTAGTTAAAAGACAACGTTGAAATGTGTAGGAGTCATAGCACTGCACTTAAACTCGATTAAGGGGGTCTTTTTAAAAAGTGCCGAAATTAAATGCACTTTTTTCCCAAATTTTGCTCATTTTGATACCATTTATCATTTTAGCTGTAACTTTTTGCCAG